>OY855908.1:29384304-29656804 GCA_963693305.1 Meandrina meandrites
GGTTTTCACTCTCCCTGGAATTCATGGAAAGCTCATTATAAATTCTCTTTTACTACCTGCTGTTCGAAACACTTTGGACTTTTACATACATGGTTACTGCATTAACTCAATCAACTGGAAAAGAGTAAGTTGCCATGGTAACATTATTTTATAACCGTAACTGTGACACCTGTAAAACTATTAGTCTACCAAGTTTCACTGGTCTCTGCAGCAAATTGCACAACTCAATTTTTATAATGGCCGTAAACAGAGACGCAAGTAGACGCAATTTGAAAACTTGCGCCTACTTTTCCACGACATGCGCGCACTTGGGTTGACTTGCGTTGACATGCATTGACCTTGGTTGAGATCAAATTTGCACGGAAGCCAATGCAAGTTTTTCACAGTTTGGCCACCCCGGCAACGCAAGTCGTGTTGTTTACTTCAAGTACTGAATTACAGCGCGCGCAGTGGCATTTAAATGGCTTTTTTGACAACTTGCCTGCACTTGCAAGTAAACTTGCGAGTCCGTTTGGCCACCCAACGCAAGTTTGTATGCAAGTTCCACTTGCGACTACTTGCCTCCACTTGGGTTTCTGTTTGGCCAGAGCTTCAATAACGTTACCATTCCCCTAATTTGCATTTTTCAAATTTTTAATCCTTAAATAGCTCCGGAACTAACACAGAAATTTGAAAACGGGAAGCGCGATTTTGGAATTCTTAACGTTATGCCTTAAATTGCAAGGGGTGAAGATATAGTCATGGTAACACTGTAAGACTCCGCAAATTTCTACTGGGTCAGTTCATAAATTATGGAGAAAATTGTAACAAGTACAGCTTTGCTACAAAGGGACTGTGTAATTTCCTTTTCCATTCGTACAAGTTTTGACTGACCGACCGGCCGATCGCTAATACCAATTTTCTGCAACCATTTCCATAGGAATACGCAGAAGCATCCACCTTGACATCAGAGTTCACTTATAACTAGCACAAAAAGGCCTCACCTGAAGGGAGCCAACTGTTACACGCCTGCTACTCGACGTAAAGTGGCAAAGAAAATGACAATTTCCAAGCACAGTGAACAAGCACACAGTGGAATGAAGAGGTATGCATGTAAGTATTGTAAAAAGTGCTTTAGCTTTTCATCACGTTGCAAGGAACACGAACGAACACATACAGGAGAGAAGCCGTTTTCATGCAAGCATTGTAATAAGAGCTTCAGCCATTTATCGGCCTGTAAGAGACATGAACGAACACACACAGGAGAGAAGCCGTTTTCTTGCAAGCATTGTACTAAGAGCTTCAGCGAATCGTCAAGTTGCAAGGAACATGAACGAACACAAACAGGAGAGAAGCCGTTTTCATGCAAGCATTGCAATAAGTGCTTTAGCCAATCGTCAAGTTGCAAGAAACATGAACGAGCACATACAGGAGAGAAGCCGTTTCCGTGCAAACATTGCAATAAGTGCTTTAGCCAATCGTCAAGTTGCAAGAGACACGAACGGACACATAGAGGAGAGAAGCCGTTCACATGCAAGCACTGTAATAAGAGCTTTAGCGAATCGTCAAATTGCAAGACACATGAACGAACACATACAGGAGAGAAGCCGTTTTCATGCAAGCATTGCAATAAGTGCTTTAGCCATTCGTCACATTGCAAGGAACATGAACGAACACATACAGGAATGAAGCCGTTTTCATGCAAGCATTGTAATAAGTGCTTTAGCACCTCTACGAATTGCAAGAGACACGAACGAACACATACAGGAGTGAAGCCGTATCCTTGCAAGCATTGTAATGAGAGCTTTAGCGATGTATCAGCCTGTAAGGCACATGTACGAACACATACAGGAGAGGAGCCGTACACATGCAAGCACTGTAATAAGAGCTTTAGCGAATCGTCAAGTTGCAGGAAACATGAACGAACACATACAGGAGAGAAGCCGTTTTCATGCAAGCACTGTAATAAAAGCTTTGGCGTATTGTCACATTGCAAGGAACATGAACGAACACATACAGGAGAGAAGCCGTTTTCATGCAAGCACTGTAATAAGTGCTTTAGCACCTCGACGAATTGCAAGAAACATGAACGAACACATACAGGAATGAAGCCGTTTTCATGCAAGCAGTGTAATAAGTGCTTTAGCACTTCGTCAAATTGCAAGAAATATGAACGAACACATACAGGAGGGAAGCCGTTTTTCTGCAAGCATTGTAATAAGAGCTTCAGCTATTTATCAGCCCATAAGGCACATGAACGAGCACATATAGCAGAGAAGCCGTACACATGCAAGCACTGTAATAAGAGCTTTAGCCAGTCGTCAAACTGCAGGATCCATGAAAAGCGACACTCGCAAGAAAAGTCTTTAAAAAGGAAGCAATGTGGAAGAAGTTTTATACAAGAACGACTCATTCAAGAACCAACAGCAACTCCTTGTGGCAAAAAGTCCCGGATGTTGTCTTCTTTGACTGAAGAAAATTGGTGCCAAGTTGAAAGCCTCACGTGTTGGATTTGTCAGGAGGAATTTAGTAGTAAGGCATGTATCTTCCAACATTACAAAGATCACATGAGAACAGTAACGCTTACGTAAATGATATTCTTAATCACGAAGCCATCTTAGGGGCAAATGATCTTCTTGTGATTGTTTTTAGATAAACGTATGATCTTGTTGCTTTTACCCATTCTCGTCCCCAAAGCCCTTTTCGCTTCTCTTAGCCGGCAGGGCCTTGGCACGAGAAACGAAGGGCTCAGGAGACAAAGGATTTCCAGTCCTAGATTCTAGGACTTCCGGTCTTCTTGTATACGGTCATGGTGTTTCTGTATACTGTATGATACTGTATGGGAGATTCATGACTCTCTATATGGAAACATCACGAGTAGGACTTGAAATCCTTTGTCTCCAGAGCCCTTCGTTTCTCGTGCCAAGGCCCTGTTGGCTACGAGAAGCGAAAAGGGCTATGTGGACGAGAATGCGAAAAGAAGTAAAGAGCTTAAAGATAAATTAATATAAATAAATAAATAAATGAAGAAATAAATAAATAAATAAATAAATACAATGATATTGATAAATTTTATTTAATTTTACTCAATCAATAGTTTGATTGGCCAAAATCGATATTGACCGCAGTCTTCATGTTCCCTCTAGACCTTCATCTATACCGATTTCCCTTGGGTTGAGAAATTGACAAACAAAAATGCAAAAACGTTGTTCTTTTTTTGCGCTAAACCAAAACATTTCGTGAGAATAAAGTAAAAAGAACAAGCAAACTTTAAGAAGTTTAAGTTTAGTTCAGGCACGAAATCAAAACACCAGCTAGAGAAGGCATTGAGAAGTAAATGCAAGGCCAGAATTTAAAAGCACTCAACCCGATTACAGTGAAAATACTCAGCGCGTGCCGCTTAGAATTCCGGAATGGTTTTGATTAACGGCGAACGGATTGCATTATTGGTTTCAAACATTCAAATTTAATTTGAATATTGTAGATCATCCAACAGTGAACACGTGAGCACGTGAACCTGTAAAATATAAAACAATCAAATTGCTTCATTTCTGACAGCTCACGTGTTCACGTGTTCACGGTTGGATGATCTACAATATTCAAATTAAATTTGAATGTTTGAAACCAATAATGCAATCCGTTCGCCGTTAATCAAAACTTTTCCGGAATTCTAAGCGGCACGCGCTGAGTATTTTGACTGTAAATGCGACTAAATGCCTTCGGCCTTTACTCATGACCTCG
This sequence comes from Meandrina meandrites, assembly GCA_963693305.1. Lineage (NCBI taxonomy): Eukaryota > Metazoa > Cnidaria > Anthozoa > Scleractinia > Meandrinidae > Meandrina > Meandrina meandrites. Next base: position 29,388,025 of record OY855908.1, read on the forward strand.
ATCAAGATTCTTCCATAAAGACCGCCTGTTCGGTTAATAAGAGCTAAAATAGGCTGACTGAGTATAATTACATTCGGCTGCCTATGGTATATATTTGAAGAGAACATTTAAAAGCTCTCTTTATTTCTGTGATGTGATATGTAAATATGCCTTCAGCTAACCTTATTACACTGGCTGGTATTTGATATCAATATTTTTAAAACCTGCATGTAGTGTGTCAATAGGTTTTGTGTACAGCGCAGTTAATTTAAATGTATTTTTGGTATTAACTCTTTATTTCGTGCATTGCGGATACGGTTTAAGTGTTTATGTCCATGTGTTCAATGGTCACAGTGCTTGTACTGTACACAAAACATATGGCAGGGCGAAGGATATTACGGACCATCAGATCGGAGTACGAGATTGAATCCCAGTACGACTTTTGAATTTCAATCCAGTTGTTGTTGACCAGATGAAAAGGAGACGCTTGTTACGAGATTGGTTTGAAATGTGATAATCGAAAGTACAAGCAAGCACTTGGTATGAATAGTCGTAGCCGTACTCAGTCTCGTGTTTGCGCTCCAATTGAAGGTCTCTATTGTCTCGGCCGGTGTTACGATTTTATCAGCCGGTCTGAGGTGACCTAGCCTCGTACGAAGACATTCTTTGGCTCTTCACGCATTCCACCGCAACCTTCGTCGGAGAGAAATGCGCTACCAGCCAAAAGTAGGGATCTGATGCCTGGTTGAATCAATCCAATAGGAAAGGTGCATTGTTAATTACTGATATGTAATTGTTTAGTAGAAATATATTATATGGAGTTCTTATGTCATATGGCGACATTTCGTAAAAGGAGACTATTGTTACGAGATTGGTGAAAAATCAATTATTTGAGTGTCGATGCATCTAGCATGCTGTGCTAATTGGAGACACTGTAAATCTGAGGAAACAAAAATTATAAATCAAACAGAAGCAAATGAGATAATCAAAAGCTTAAGCACTAGGGATAGAGCTCTCGTACTCAGTCGCGTTTTTGTGCACCAACTGGAGGTCTATTTTTTCAACCAGTGTTACGATTTTATCAGCCGGTCTGAGGTGACGTAGTCTCGTGCGAAGACATTCTTTGGCTCTTCACGCATTCCACCGCAACCTTCGTCGGAGAGGAATGCGCCACAAACCAATAGTCGGGATCTGATGCCTGGCTGAATCAGTCCAATAGGAAAGGTGCATTGTTAATAACTGATACTTTTATTGTTAGTGGAAACATATCACATGTAGTTCTAATTTCATATGGCGCCATTTCATACAGTGAAAAATGTTCGTTACAAGTGAAAGTGTTGTCAAAAATGATTTTATAATATTGCATTCAGTAGTTAGTTAAAATGTTCCCATAACTAACGAGATGGTTTACCTTTAGGCAAAAATAAAATAGCGACCGCTTATGAGCGTGTTTTTTGTATTGGATATTTTCCGTTAACAGTTTCAGAGACCAATTAATAAACCTATATATACTACTTATATTATAGTTGAGCCTGAGATAATATATTCTTTTGTAAAGGAAGTATGCGAACGAGGCAAAAGGATAAACACATCGTCAAAACAATGCAAAATGAGCCTTTCGCCTCTTTTGTATGTCAATCCGCTGAGAACTTGAATAACAGCTATTGATGAAGAAGCTAGAAAACAGCGTTCAAGGTTATTTTCTCCTTGGATCTGTTAACAAAGTCACTGCTTGCGAAGATCAAAATATTAGTCGAACGCGGTATATATTTAGTGACCCGTTTTGTTGAAAGCAGAAGTAAAGCTCAATTTCGTTTGAACTGATCAAAACTGTACTTCAGGTCGAAGTGCTGGAACAACAGAACAACAGTAAAATTACGATTGTTGACTCAAATTGTATAAATTTATTTGGATGAATGAGGTGATTTTACAGCCTCGTCTCAAAACCTGATCGACTCAACGGAGTCTGGAGTGTGAACTTTGTCGTGAGCCTGACGTGGGCAAAAAAAGTTCAAAGCTTTGCGCGGTTTTCTCATTCCTTTGCTGTGCTAACTCACGTGCGATATTGATTTGCCTCGCCGGCAATAAGCTTATTATCTGCATGCCAATGTGTTAAGTTGTGGTGTGTAAGTTGAAGAAGGTCTGTAAAGGTTCATGTAACTGATTTACTACTGATTCCTGCTTGAAGCCCAAAGTGTTCGTCGTCCTTTACCCGTCTGAATCTTCCCGAATTTTAACATTTTGGTTTATTACATCATTTTTTTGTTCTATCTTAGCAAACTAATATTTGATGTCTCCTGTGATCTGAAGGTCACACTGTATATCGCAAGTCAGATTCCGTTTCTTGGAAACGTTTCCTTCCCAATCCAGAAAGGGGAACAAACCAAATGTTAAAGAAGCTTATTTTCATAAGAGGGTGGAGGTAGCACGTTGCTTGTCGTCTTTCTTGGCCTGGAGTTTGGTTTCGGCTCCCTGCTAGGTTCTGGTTGTAACTGTTCTCTTTCCTCTGCTCGTGTTTGTGGCGTCTGATTGTTCAAAGCTGCCACAAAGCCAGGCCTGCTTGTACTTAGTGGATCAACTCTGACGGTCGAGATCTATTAACAAAGAACTCTAACCAAATCTGACCGTTACAGGACAACACGTTTTGTTAAAAAAAAAAAGAAAAATAAGAGCGCGAGGTTTAAAAATAGAATGCAAATTGTGATACCTGCCACGAGGTTCAGCAAGACCAGCGTGTTGTGAGAAATAGAGGGAATCTAGAAGCATTTATTTTAAAACGTGTTATAGGAACACCGGCAGTTTTAAAAAGTGTTTAAGGAAAATCGTCTGGCATTCCGATTTGTTTGTCTGACTCGTGACGTCGAGGGGTAGTTTTTTTTAGCCGAAACATCAATCACCAACAATGTCTTCTCACTTGGATGGTTACACCAGACAAACTGTTTTGTGCAATCGCCCTTTTTGCGATTTTCTTTCTTACTTACATAAGAAGAAAAGATTCAACGTGGTTTCGAGACAGTTTTGAGCAGAAACTACAAAATTGCCCTAAATCCATGTAAGAGTGCTTGTGGCATCAATATCCCGCGTCGGTTTTTTATGCCGGTAAACCCATAGCCATGCTCGGACTCCGGGCCATCCCTGAAACCCGAAAGAACATCCCGAAACCTCCGATGTTCCCGCGCTTCAGCGATCCAGCGGTATAGATGCTGGAAGCGGAAGACTGGGCTAGAGTGTAATTACTGTAATGGCGGCGTACATGCGATTTGTTTTAGTTGTTGCTGTTTCAACAGTTTTATGAAGGTAAGAGAGTCTTTAAGAATACATTTTTCTATCTAGCTAAGCTATAGAATACAGATCGCCTTTATACATCTCAAATAGGAATACAGAGCTTAAATGAAATCACCGCAGGTCAGTCGCGGGTCACGGTCGCGGGTCACACGGGTCACAGTATTTAACAATCATTCTGCACGTACATTGTACATGTCAGCGGGTCTAAGCTTATAGGAATATTTGCCGAGGAGCGATTTAAAAATACCGGGCCATTTATTTACATATCTCTGAACGCTTTTTAGAACGAAGCATATAGAACCAAAAGGAACTATTCCAATTCAACGAGATGCAAATATGTCGCCCGGTATTCTACCTGTTTAGCTTTTGCCGAAATTGATTCACTTAGCATGAGGAGTTTTAAGTATAATTTTCAGAGGTGACCATCAAGATATCAAATAATGGCAAATAACGAAAGAAAACATGGAAATAGCAGACAAATGGTGCCTTACATACATGTTTAAACAAACCAGTTTAATATTTGCTTAACTGCACAATACCTGGCCACTTATTTACATGTCATTGAATAACAATAACATCTATTGTGTTATGCCTCTTTCTACAAAAGGCTCCGACACATGTAAATGAGGTGGACCAAGTGGTCGGATATTCTGCAGTTGCTCTGGTAACTTTGTTTGACCTTACTTCCTAAGTTTACCTACATATAAGCTTATACACTGTATCTATGAGAAGAGCTTGTAAAAACGACATAATGAATTAATAATCAAAGTAATAAGAAATTCAGTGAGGTTTTCCATGCTTCCTCTAATTTTGTCAAGTTTCCATGTAATGCCATAGCTTACACATGACTAGACATACCTGGACATCAGGGACCATTTACAATATTCTAGTTTTATTTCAATGCAATTTTTGGCACTAAGCCAAGGCTTTGTTGCCTTTTGTGATCAACAGACATATCGGAACTTATACTTTTATGCTTCGATGATTGTACCTGTTGTTTAGTGTGCTTGCAATATCCCTTAAATATAAAAAAGCTTGCTAAATCAAACATGGCTCTTAAAACATGGTGATCAAAGAAACCCGGGTTTGTTTTGTTATATCTGCATAAATCGTACATTTTATCCAAAAGTAGGGTGGATTTTCCGTCGAGGTTTAATGGTTGATGGATGAAAAGGAGAGTCACCCACTGGTGATCAGTTCTGAATATCTAGTCACCAACACTCAATTTTTGGTCGCATTGGTGGCCATTGAGTCACAATTTTGAGCCCTGATTATTTACACAGGGATTGTGATAATATGTTCCAGCAATCAAAACTCTATGAATATAGAGGAGCCATTACCAGGATTCATCATAATAGAAACAGTATAAGGCATTCTCTGGTAAAAATTATTTAAAAATATATACCTACTGTCTTTGACGGATAGAAATGTTTGATATGAAGTGTTGAAAATTTGAATATAGAAAGTGTTTACGCGCAAATTTAAAAGTAAAAAATACTTGTTAAAAGAATGTTCAGAAGAATGCTAGAAGTGCTTCATGTTTGTATTGTCTCTGAAGTGGGCATTAGTTCTTATCAGCTTAAACAGTTTTGGCTGTGTGCCATGGATTTTGATTCTGATTAGTGTCTCTCTTCAATTATAATATATATCAACAGTTTCACAATTAATGAGCCTGAGGACAAAGAATAAATTATGTAGTTAGGAAAAGAAAAAGTCCCAACTAATTGGCAAAATTGTTAATATTATAAACCATCAGAATACAATGGTCTTGTGACACACATACAAAACATGTCCGGTGTCACAAAAAAAAAAAAAAAAACATGTCCGGTGTCACAAGTTATTTTCTTGAAGAAAACCCATCTCTGATTGGGTCTTGACAAAGTGCAAGCTATCCCAGTTAGCCTAAATAACACATTTTGTTAGGCAAAAGAACATTTCAATTAGCCTAAATAGCACTCCTGTCAGCCTATGGTTAGCTTAGGTAGCTTGTGGTTAGCCATAAGATTTGGATTAAGGATTTCTGGCTTGCATGGCTCACATGCCGTGCAAGTCATGCAAGGCATTCCGGTTAGCCCGAGTAACACATTGGTTAGCCTTGTAAGTGTAGAAGTCATTGGTCAGCCTAAGTAACACATTTGTGAACTTAAACAGCACTCCTGTTAGCCTAAATAGTTTCTGGCTCCCATGCCTCTGGTGGCTCACTGGCTTTCATTAATGAACGCACTCTCTCTTTCTTGATGGCATATTATTAGAAGTGTACTACGCCTTTATGCAAATCAAAAGGTTCACTTTAGAAAGCTGCCCATGTTTGACAAGGCAGAGCCCAAAACTTCAGATCCGTAGAGAAGTAGTGACATCAAAGAGTCAAACAGTTTGGAGACATAATTCATAGAGTTTGCATACTCTTAAAAATGTTCTTATGACATGAAAAATATTTTCTGCTTTTTTGAAAGGCCTTTCGAAATACAGAAAAATGGCGATTTTCGTTTCTCAGTTAAGGTTTGCCTTGTATTGTGCCCTTCCAGAAATTTATTTTGAAAGATCTTTGCTTTTAAAACATTTAAAATACGAAAAGAAGTCAATCCATCCTCTTCCTTTGCTGTAAAAGATTCTGTCACATTGGAAAATCTGCCAATGGCTGACCATGTTTGAAATCGCCCTATAATGCTTTGCAAACTTTTGAGTAAGGATTATATCAGGGGGCGGGGGAGTAGAAATTCCGTCTAGTTGCATCATGTTACGGAAACCGGAATAAGCTCCGGCCTGATGGGCCACTTGGCCCGAATGCAGACTTCACCTTTTCTTATGGGATTGTTGTTGCTTTGCTGAAGTTGACACTTGAACAAAGTACACGTCACTACCTAGCCAGTTCAGCTGGTCAAGTGATATTGAATAAGTGCTATCATTGTATTAGTAACAGACTCAAACTTCTTTGAAAACTCTTGATTAAGGTTAGTCTCCTGGAAAGCTCCTTATATATTCTCTATACTACCTGCTTCTGGAAAGACCTTGAATTTTATATACTTGGTCACCCTATAAACTCTATTTAGTGCCCCATATGAGTGCGAAACTACTAAAGTGTGCCACTCTGAATAAGCGTCCCATTCACTCACAACAGTATAGTGCTTAATCAAAGTATCATCAGACAACTTCGTCCCCAGGGCTTTTCCCTTCTTCGCTTGGGAACGAGGTTGATCATCAGACTGACTTTTTTGACGAGTCAGCTGAAAACTAAAACCGTCTTGGAAATTTATTCTCCTGCATTAGAATGTGTTTCAGTTCGAAGTTGCAATATTTATTGCTTTCTATCTTTTACTTTTACTTTTTTCGCCGCCCCGAATAATCAGTGCAACCAAAACACTAAAAAATGTAAAGAGCGGACACGAGTTAATGCGGTGTTTAAAAACGAAAATTCAACCATTACCTTCACTGCAAACTCTTTTTAAGCAAGTTGCTAGAAAACGGAGATTGGGCCAAGTGATGGCGGAGTAGGAACACGCTAAAAGCCGTCCGCCTTCAAATGGCCGAAAAGCTGTCTAGCCTTATAAGAAAACGCAGAAATAGACCGTCCAAAAGTTCTGGAGACGAGACCTCGCCTTTGCACGAAGCAAAAAAACTCAAGGATCTGGCAGAAACATCAGACGAGAACACGAGCAGCGACCACGAGACAAACGACGCAGACGACGAAATCATGGAGGCTCTCAGCAAAATCGAACAATTTGGAGAACAACTGAACTCCATCATCGCGAGACTGGGTAAGCTTGATTCAATCGAAAGCTCCGTCAGAAATATAGAAACCAACTTGGCAAACCTCAAGGCAAGAACCGCCAAGCTTGAAGAGTTTGAAGCAACGACTAAGAACGATATAGCAGAATTAAAGAAGTCTTGCAGCTTTAATGGCGACAAGTGTAAGGAACATCGAGATGAGTTAAAGAAGCAGATGGAGGAGCAAACTAAACGAATAACCTCTCTGATTGAGAGCGAGAGAAAGCTCACCGACCTAATAAACGACATCAACTCCAAGAACCTCTACCTGGAAGCTTATTCCAGGAGGGAAAATATAAAAGTTTTCAATATCCCAGAAGTACGAGAAGAAGATACTGAAGAAGTGCTACGAAATTTTATGGAACGAGATCTTGGCTACCGCAACGCCCGCAGCGTTGAAATCCAACGTGTACTCCGTCTAACGAGCCGACGAAATCGCGACACAGCTCCACGTCCTATAATTGCCAGACTTCTTCGATATAAAGATGTCGAGGAAATTTTCTCCTTAGGCCGACGACTAGAAGAGACTGATATCCAAATGTTTCGCGATCTTCCATTGGAAATCATCAAGCGCCGGAAAGATCAAATGGCAGTCTTCAAAGAAGCACGACGACAAGGCATGAGGGCATCCTTCAGCAAGAGCCAGCCCGAAAAGTTGTTTATCAATGGCAAATTCTGGCCTCCAGGCAAACGTCTAGATGCAGCAGAAGAAGCAGATGAGTAACTGTGTTTAATAATTATACCTCAAAACCTTACTTTCTCTATCAAAAAATCTTAGGTGGCGGGCGGCTTAGCTGTCCGACAATAATTACTCGATCCGGTTTTTCACTTTTCGTGCCCGCTAGTCACTTGAACCCCAAACTGATTAGGATTTTTTATATTCTTGTTTATGTTTTTTTTTTTTTTATCACTTGCTTAAATACTCGCGCTTTAGTATGTTTATATGTAATCGTTTGCGTTTTCGTGTCACCAGCTTCCTCTTTGTATTATTACAATGCTGTTCTGTCGACTCCAGTATGCATCGCTATATAAACTACTTCGCTAAAAATATTCTTAGATTTTTCTTCTTTCAAAGCTTAAAAAATACAATTTCTGAACCATATGCAAAACATTTCCGTCTGGCCATAATGCTGTTATTGTCGAATAATCAAGCAGTGCAGTTATCCATTGTATCTTCTATTATTTCAATACAAAACAGATAACAATACTATCACGGTAGCTTCTCTCAATGTACGGGGCCTTGGGAATAACGCTAAAAGAAGAGAAACCTTTAATTGGCTCAGATCTAAAAATTATTCGATTTACATGTTGCAAAAAGTACATTGTTCGCAAGAAAATTCTCACCTATGGGCTACTGAATGGGGGTACAAAAGCTTTTTTAGCTCTTTTTCCAGCAGCAAAGGTGGCGTAAGTATTCTTTTTAATAACAACTTCGATCTTCAAATTATGAAAACCTATATCGATGATTCGGGGCGCTTTATCTTGTGTGACTTAAAATCAAATGGGAAGAGTATAACCTTAACAAATATTTACGCCCCAAACGAAGATGATCCTGCTTTCTTTAAAAATCTCCTTGATCACCTTCAAGATTTCGAAGGAGACGAAATCATCATCGGAGGCGATTTCAATCTCGTTCTTGATGTAGAAAAAGATAAAAAAGGTGGCCTGCCCAAAACACATCACAACGCGCAAAAAACTATCCTTGAGATATGTGATAACCTCGATCTTGTTGATGCCTGGAGAATATTGAACCCTGAAGAAAAAAGGTATACTTGGCGCCAAACACAGCCTACTGTCCACTGTAGACTAGATTTCTTCTTAACAAGTCAGAGTTTGCTAGGCAACATTATCTCCGCAAACATTCTACCGGGTTTTAAGACAGACCATTCAATGATCACATTAAATATATCTCTTCACTCAAATCCAAGAGGGCCTGGTTTTTGGAAACTCAACACATCCCTTTTGGCCGATAAGGATTACGTTGATTTGATAAGGTTAACTATCCATGAAACACAAAACGAATACGAACACGATGAATCAATAAACCCTGCGCTTCTTTGGAATATGATCAAACTTAAAACCCGGGAGAAATCTATTAGCTTCGCTGCTGCCAAAAAGCGCAAAACTTTGCATAAACAGCATGAGTTAGAAGAAAAAATTGCCTTACTTGAAAAAGAACTGGAACAGCCGGCTGCCGTCAGCGAAATGCAAAAAGCAAATAAAACACAACAACTAGAGTTATTCAAAAGTGAATTAGAAGAGATTATCAAAGTACGTACCCAAGGGGCAATCTTGAGATGTAAAATTAAATGGTACAATGAAGGCGAAAAAAACACAAAATATTTTCTTAATCTTGAGAAAAGACACTTCAAACTGAGTACAATAAGCCAGCTTAAAATCGCTGATCAAGAATTTGTCACATCAGACAAAGAAATCCTTGTTGAATGTGAAACCTTTTATAAAAAACTTTACACATCCCAAAAAAATGTGATACCGACAAAAAACGATCTTTTTCAACTTGAGAATGACACGGTTCTTGACAACAACGAGGCAATGAGTTGCGAAGGACACTTAACAGAACAAGAGTGCCTAAAAGCTCTAAGAAGCATGGATCGGGAGAAAACCCCTGGAACTGATGGACTCCCGGCTGAGTTCTATAAAATTTTTTGGAAAGACTTTGTCTCCTCTTCTAATAAGTGCACTAAACTATTCACATGAAGCCTTTCGATTACACAGAGACGCGGAATCATTAAACTCATACCAAAAAAAGACGCAGAACCGCATTCAATTAAAAACTGGCGGCCACTAACTCTTCTTAACTGCGACTACAAAATAGCTGCAAAAGCTATCGCAAACCGAATAAAATCTGTTATCCCAAAACTTATTAATAGCGACCAGACCGGTTTTCTAAAAGGACGATTTATTGGAGAAAACATTACATTGATAGATAACATTATGAAATACGCTTCTCAAAAAAACATCCCAGGGCTATTGCTTTTTATAGATTTTGAAAAGGCCTTTGACTCGCTAGAATGGTCTTTCATTGAGCGCACGCTCCAGTATTTTGGTTTTGGCTCTTCTTTGATAAGCTGGTTTCAAACATTTTACAAGAACATCGAAAGCTGTGTCCTAAACAATGGCTGGGCGAGTTGTTTTTTTCAACTACAAAGAGGTGTTAGGCAAGGTTGCCCTCCTTCTCCATACCTATTTATATTATCTGCTGAAATCTTAGCTAAAGCAACCAGATCGAACAAGAACATTAAAGGTATATCTGTAAACAACTCAGAAATTAAAATTAGCCAGTATGCAGATGATACAACCTTCATTCTTCATTGTATTAGTAACAGACTCAAACTTCTTTGAAAACTCTTGATTAAGGTTAGTCTCCTCGAAAGCTCCTTATATATTCTCTATACTACCTGCTTCTGGAAAGACCTTGAATTTTATATACTTGGTCACCCTATAAACTCTGTTTAGTGCCCCGTATGAGTGCGAAACTACTAAAGTGTGCCACTCTGAATAAGCGTCCCATTCACTCACAACAGTATAGTGCTTAATCAAAGTATCATCAGACAACTTCGTCCCCAGGGCTTTTCCCTTCTTCGCTTGGGAACGAGGTTGATCATCAGACTGACTTTTTTGACGAGTCAGCTGAAAACTAAAACCGTCTTGGAAATTTATTCTCCTGCATTAGAATGTGTTTCAGTTCGAAGTTGCAATATTTATTGCTTTCTATCTTTTACTTTTACTTTTTTCGCCGCCCCGAATAATCAGTGCAACCAAAACACTAAAAAATGTAAAGAGCGGAAACGAGTTAATACGGTGTTTAAAAACGAAAATTCAACCATTACCTTCACTGCAAACTCTTTTTAAGCAAGTTGCTAGAAAACGTTACACCAATGAATTTGAGTCTGATGCGCTTGACTCTTGCCTTCCATTTTGATATTTGCCAGAGATGCTTCATGTGCATAATCTGGCAAGCATATAAATAAGTTAGGTACATGTCGCGGTTACATTTTTCTGAGCTGAAAATTACTAAAATATTGACAACATTTAATAATAACCGTAACTGCGACACCTGCAAAACTATTAGTCTACCAAGTTTCACTGATCTCTGCAGCAAATTGCCCAACTCTGTTTTTATAATGGCCGTAAACGGAGACGCAAGTTGACGCAAGTTGAAAACTTGCGCCTACTTGAGTCTCTCTTTGGCCACGACTTGCGTACACGTGGGTTGACGTGCGTGGACATGCATTCAGTTTGGTTGAGATCAAATTTGCACGGAAGCCACTGCAAGTTTTTCACAGTTTGGCCACCCCGGCAACACAAGTCAAAGCAAGTCGTGTTGTTTACTTCAAGTACTGAATTACAGCGCGCGCAGTGGCATTTAAATGGCTTTTTTGACAACTTGCGTGCACTTGCAAGTTAACTTTCGAGTCCGTTTGGCCACCCAACGCAAATTTGTATGCAAGTTCCACTTGCGACTACTTGCCTCCACTTGGGTTTCTGTTTGGCCAGGGCTTCAATGACGTTACCATTCCCCTAATTTGCATTTTTCAAATTTTTAATCCTTAAATAGCTCCGGAACTAACACAGAAATTTGAAAACGGGAAGGGCGATTTTGGAATTCTTAACGTTATGCCTTAAATTGCAAAGGGTGAAGATATAATCATGGTAGCACTGTAAGACTCCGCAAATTTCTACTGGGTCAGTTCATAAATTATGGAGAAAATTGTAACAAGTACAGCTTTGCTACAAAGGGACTGTATAATTTTCTTTTCCATGCGTACAAGTTTTGACTGACCGACCGGCCGATCGCTAATACCAATTTTCTGCAGCCATTTCGATAGGAACACCTTGACATCAGAGTTCACTTAACTAGCAACAAAATGCCTCACCTGAAGGGAGCCAACTGTTACACGCCTGCTACTCGACGTAAAGTGGCAAAGAAAATGACAATTTCCAAGCACAGTGAACAAGCACACAGTGGAATGAAGAGGTATGCATGTAAGTATTGTAAAAAGTGCTTTAGCTTCTCATCACGTTGCAAGGAACACGAACGAACACATACAGGAGAGACGCCGTTTTCATGCAAGCATTGTAATAAGAGCTTCAGCGAATCGTCACATTGCAAGGAACATGAACGAACACATACAGGAGAGAAGCCGTTTTCTTGCAAGCATTGTAATAAGAGCTTTAGCCAATCGTCAAGTTGCAAGAAACATGAACGAACACATACAGGAGAGAAGCCGTTTTCATGCAAGCATTGTAATAAGAGCTTTAGCCAATCGTCAAGTTGCAAGAGACACGAACGAACACATACAGGAGTGAAGCCGTATCAATGCAAGCATTGTAATAAGTGCTTTAGCAATGCATCAGCCTGGAAGGCACATGTACGAACACATAGAGGAGAGAAGCCGTACACATGCAAGCACTGTAATAAGAGCTTTAGCCAATCGTCAAATTGCAAGACACATGAACAAACACATACAGGAGAGAAGCCGTTTTCATGCAAGCATTGCAATAAGTGCTTTAGCCAATCGTCACATTGCAAGGAACATGAACGAACACATACAGGAATGAAGCCGTTTTCATGCAAGCATTGTGATAAGTGCTTTAGCACCTCTACGAATTGCAACAGACACGAACGAACACATACAGGAGTGAAGCCGTATCCTTGCAAGCATTGTAATGAGAGCTTTAGCGATGTATCAGCCTGTAAGGCACATGTACGAACACATACAGGAGAGAAGCCGTACACATGCAAGCACTGTAATAAGAGCTTTAGCGAATCGTCAAGTTGCAGGAAACATGAACGAACACATACAGGAGAGAAGCCGTTTTCATGCAAGCACCGTAATAAGAGCTTTGGCGTATTGTCACATTGCAAGGAACATGAACGAACACATACAGGAGAAAAGCCGTTTTCATGCAAGCACTGTAATAAGTGCTTTAGCACCTCGAGGAATTGCAAGAAACATGAACGAACACATACAGGAATGAAGCCGTTTTCATGCAAGCAGTGTAATAAGTGCTTTAGCACTTTCTCAAATTGCAAGAAACATGAACGAACACATACAGGAGGGAAGTTGTTTTTCTGCAAGCATTGTAATAAGAGCTTCAGCTATTTATCAGCCCATAAGGCACATGAAGGAGCACATATAGCAGAGAAGCCGTACACATTCAAGCATTGTAATAAGAGCTTTAGCCAGTCGTCAAACTGCAGGATCCATGAAAAGCGACACTCGCAAGAAAAGTCTTTAAAAAGGAAGCAATGTGGAAGAAGTTTTATACAAGAACGACTCATTCAAGAACCAACAGCAACTCCTTGTGGCAAAAAGTCCCGGATGTTGTCTTCTTTGACTGAAGAAAATTGGTGCCAAGTTGAAAGCCTCACGTGTTGGATTTGTCAGGAGGAATTTGGTAGTAAGGCATGTATCGTCCAACATTACGATGATCACGTGAGAACAGTAACGCTTACGTAAATGATATTCTTAATCACGAAGCCATCTTAGGGGCAAATGATCTTCTTGTGATTGTTTTTAGATAAACGTATGATCTTGTTGCTTTTACCCATTCTCGTCCCCAAAGCCCTTTTTGCTTCTCTTAGCCGGCAGGGCCTTGGCACGAGAAACGAAGGGCTCAGGAGACAAAGGATTTCCAGTCCTAGATTCTAGGACTTCCCGTCTTCATGTATGCGGTCATGATGTTTCTATATACTGTATGGGAGAGGCATGACTCTCTATATTGAAACATCACGACTAGGACTGAAAATCCTTTGTCTCCAGAGCCCTTTGTTTCTCGTGCCAAGGCCCTGTTGGCTATGAGAAGGGATAAGGGCTATGGGGACGAGAATGCGAAAAGAAGCAAAGAGCTTAAAGATAAATTAAAATAAATAAATAAATAAATACAATGACATTGATAAATTTTATTTAATTTTACCCAATCAATAGTTTGATTGGCCAAAATCGATATTGACTGCAGACTACATGTTCCCTCTAGACCTGCATCTATACCGATTTCCCTTGGGTTGAGAAATTGACAAACAAAAGTGCAAAAACGTTGTTCTTTTTTGCGCTAAACCAAAACGCTTCGTGAGAATAAAGTAAAAAGAACGAGCAAACTTTAAGAAGTTTAAGTTTAGTTCAGGCACGAAATAAAAACACCAGCTAGAGAAGGCATTGAGAAGTAAATTCAAGGCCAGAATTTAAAAGCATTTAACACGATTAAAAGCGACTAAATGCCTTTGGCCTGTACTCATGACCTCGATCAAGATTCTTCCATAAAGACCGCCTGCTCGGTTAATAAGAGCTAAAATATGCTGACTGAGTATAATTACATTCGGCTGCCTATGGCATATATTTGAAGAGAACATTCAAAAGCTCTCTTCATTTCTGTGATGTGATATGTAAATATGCCTTCAGCTAACCTTATTAGACTGGCTGGTATTGTTGTATTGGATATCAATACTTTTAAAACTTGCAAGCAGTGTGCCAGTAGGTTGGCAGGGCGAAGGATATTACAGACCTTCAGATCGGATTGCGAGATTGAATCCCAGTAAGACTTTCGAATTGCAATCCAGCTATCTTTGTGGAGCCGTCACTCCTCCATGTTGCTGACCACTGAAAAGGAGACTATTGCTACCAGATTAGTTTTAAACGTACGAAATGCCCGATTCCCTCTATGGCGCGCGCCTGCAGGGAATCATGGTAGATGTATTCATCAAACCATGCACGAGACTTAGCAGCGATGAATACAACTACCATGAATCCCTGCAGGCGCGCGCCATAGAGGGAATCGGGCATTGTACGGAAGTACAAGCAAGCACTTGGTATAAATAGTCGTAGCCGTACTCAGTGTCGTGTTTGTGGTACAATCTGAAGGTCTCTCTTGTCTCAGCCGGTGTTAGAATTTGATCAGCCGGTCCACGGAGACGAAGTCTCCTACGAAGACATTCTTTGGCTCTTTACGCATTTTACCGCAACCTTCGTCGGAGAGGAATGCGCCACAAACCAATAGTAGGGATCTGATGTTTGATTGAATTAGTCTAATAGGAAAGGTCCATTGTTAATTACTGACATGTTATTGTTTAGTAGAAACATACTATATGGAGTTCTTCTTTCATGGGGCGACATTTCAGACAGTGAAAGAGACTTGCTACTTTGGAAAGTGTTGTAAAAATTTTTTTATAATCTTGCGTTCAGTAGTTGAGTTAAAGTTTTGCCATAACTAACAAGGGTGGTTTTAACGCGTTTTTAGTATTGGGTATTTTCTGTTCACAATTCCTGAGGTGCAATTAATAAACCTTGATTTACCTCGCTGGCATTATGCTTATTATCTGCATGCCAACGTGTCATATTCTCAAATTGCGGTTTGTAACTTGAAAAAAGTCTGTAAAGATTCTTGCAACTGATCTAGAACTAATTCCTGCTTGAAGCCCAAAGTGTTGGTCGTCTTACCCGTCTAACCGAATTTTAACCATCCTTTGTCCTGTTTGGTTTATTGCTATTTCAACCTTAGCAATATCTGATGTTTCCTTTGATTTGAAGGTCATTTTGTATATCGCTAGTCAGATCTCGTTTTTCGGGGAAGTTTTCCTTCCCAAACCAGAAATGGCAACAAAGCAAATGTTAAAGAAGCGATAAACTAGAGCAACATCCCCTGGATCTTTTTATGAGGCTGGAGTTAGCTCGTTGCTTGCCCTCTTGCTTTTGCCTGGGGTTTGGTTTCGGCTCCCGGCTAGGCGCTGGTCGAAGCTGTTCTCTCTCCTCTGCTCGTGTTTGTGGTGACTGATTGTTCAAAGCTGCTCAGAGGTGCCTGCTTGTTCCGACGGGATTTGCCCTGACGGTCAGTTAATTTATACGCGCAGTTATGTTTATATATTCAGTGCGTAGAAAATGATTTCCCAGTCTACGTTGTCTTCGGCTTTGCCGTCGAGATTTGCGAAGTATTTCTTTGGGGTGCCGCAGAGGAGGTTTTGTAGTGGAACACGTTCTGCTTTCTATGGTGGGCATAGGCAGTAATTTTGACCAATGTCAGCCAAAAGTGTCCCAGAACTATCCGCGATCTGATCGGACTCAAATTTCATATAATAGTTCAAACACTGTTCTTTCGAGGACCGGGAGCTCTTACTAAAGCGAGTAGGGGAAAGATATTTTTTCAGCTACATTCCAGAGGCTGTACCCGATCCTTGGATGTGGAAGCTGTACGTCTTGTGTAAATATTTCGTATTCTATAAACGAGTCAAAAACTTAAACTCAGGGGTGATAGAACTACACTCGCATGCTCCAAATAGCCCAAAAACCGCAAAAAAAACAAACCTAGACATTGCGAAAATATTTGTAATTAAGACGGAATCCGCCAGGACTTCGAGTAGTTGTTGGACAAAATTATGTACCAAAATTATTTACACCTTATTGCAAGCTTTTGTGTTACTGCTTCAAATATCTTATCAAAAGAAATCTTTTCTAACAACACCAAACATCGAAAACCAATCTCGAAGTTCCGCTGAATTCCACTAAATCGCTTAAAAGACGCGAGCTTTTGCCTATAGCTTGTGAACATTAAATTTCATTTTCTCAGGCTCTGCTAAGAAATTGTTGTACCAAAATTATTTACACCTTATTGCAAACTTTTGTGTTACTGCTTCAAATATCTTATCAAAAGAAATCATTTCTAACAACACCAAACACCGAAAACAAATTTTGAAATTCCACTGAATCGCTTAAAGACGATTTTACAAAATGGCTGCACGTGAGAATTTCCCTATAGCTTGTGAACTTTGAAATTCATTTTCTAAGACTCTGATAAGAAATTGTTGTTGGTGTTATCAGTGATAATTACTTACATCTTTACCTTTTATTTAGGGTAGAAAATAACGCAATAGGATTTAAATTATTCTGGTACTCGATTTTTGTCCAACTTAAATCAATATTACTCGACTTCCTGGTGGATTCCGTCTTAATTTTATTGCAAAAGCACAGCAAAGAAAGCCAATTTTTAAAACCCTAAATATTTACTATAGCGATTAGTAAGAAAATTTAAATATTAATATGGGCACGTTGAGACCTCACAAACATAGGATGGTAAGTCTGTGGTGCAGCGCGGTTGTTTGGGCTCATGGATTAAGAACGAGGTAAATCCATGTGTAGCGCGCTTGGTTGGGCTTGTGGATCATATTTATAAGTGGTTGGGTATTCTAAATTTCAACCGAAACCGGCATCAGTCACCAACAACGTCTTCTCACTCGGACGGTGACCAGACAAACTGTTGTGTGCAATAGCGAAACGGGCAAGGTTTAAAAATAGAAGGCAAATGATTATACCCCCCACGAGGCTCAAACAACATCAGCGTGTTCTGAGAGTAATAGAGGGAATCGGGGCGAAGTTTTCGTTTGAAGAAGTGTTATAGGAACACCGGCTGTTTTAGAAAGTGCCATTCCAGTTTGTTTGTGTGAGTTATGACGTCACTCGCGCGTTTCGCTATTGCCCTTTTCACGATTTACTTCCTTACTTGCATTACAAAAAAAAATATTACTGCGGTTGCGAAGCAGTTTGCGGTAGAAAGAACAAAATTGCCCGAAATCATTGGTTTTTGATCAATGATCTCTCTGTAAAGGCTTTTCTCGTGTTCCCCCAGTTATGCAACATCCCCAACAAACCCATAGAAAGTGTGGTCTATTGTAAGCAACAAGCATTGGCGTCGCTTATCCCTGTCCAAGCTCGCGACTCCGGGCTATCCCTGAAACCCGAAAAAAATCCCGGAACAACGATCCGATGTTCCAACGTTTCAGCGTTCCAGCGTTTCAGCGGTAGAGTTCCCGACGCTGAAGACTGGGCTCCAGTGTAGGTACTGTAATGGCGGCGTGCATGTGATTTGTTGTAGAAGACGCTGTCGCTGTTTTAACAGTTTTATAAAGGTAAGAGTCTTTTAGAAAACACATTTTTCCTATCCAGAGCTGTAGAATACAAATCACCAATATTTATGTCACTGAATAGGAGTACACAGCTCGAAATAACCGCAGATCAGTCGCTTTCGCCGGTCACATAACAATCATTCTCCTATAAAATATACAGTGTGGGAATATTCGCCGGGATTCACTTAGCCTGGGGCGTTTTTAGTATAATTTTTAGAGGTGACTATCAAGAGATCTGTCATCATAAACGGCAAAATAACGAAAGAAAACATTTGAATTGTAGACATAACTGATGCTTTGCACGCAGGTTACAAGTTTAATATACAACATGCGACAAGGGACAGCGCGTCTCCCAGACACTTAGAGCAATGAGTAATTAATGTATGCCTACGGATTGTGTCTCTTTTAATGCACAGCTATCCGCCATGTTCATTGTTGATTCCTTTAAAATTCCTTCGTATTTAATTTGTGTTCACCTACGTTACAGCTACAAAGTTAGTGGCTACAAAATCTTATATAATGTGTTTGTTTCAAACCTTGTGATATGATCGATTTGTTTGTTGTTGTTTTTTTTTGTCGAATGTATATTTATTCAATGGTTTGTTGGATTAACACTTATTAACTAGTCCCTCCTTAGTGTCTATTTGACTTAACGACCTAGCGACTGAAAATTTCTTTGAAAAATTAGTGGCAACCCTGATCACATCTTGGGGGCGGGGGGAGTAGAAACACTCTTAGTCGCTTCATGCTACAGAAACCGGGATAAACTCCGGCCTGATGGGCCTCTTGGCTGGAATGCAGACTTTACCTTTTCTCATAGGATTGTTGTTGCTTTGCTGAAATTGATTGACACTTGAACAAAGTATGCGTCAGTACCTAGCCAGTTCAGCTGGTTGAGTGATACTGAATGAGGGCTAATATATAGATTTAGGCAGGCCTAAATGCGGAGCTCCCATTTATCATTAGCAATAAGTAGCCACACTATTTCTAAGCTAATTATAGAGTGGCAAAATAAATAAATTAGTTTTTAATCGCTCATGGTTAAACTTTTAAGTATGAGCTAGTATAAAATATCTTACATCTAGAAACCTCTCATGGTTTTGTTTACGAAAGCGATGTCAACATATTTCAAGGCGAAACCGAAATTGACGAGTGCACTTTATTGGGTTCCTCACGTACGCACGCAGGAGCACACAACAGATATCTTTGTAAAACTTTTTACAGCGTTTACTGCACACTAATTAATACACCTTTATGAGTTATTCAATGTAAAAAGGACCTTGATCTTGTTTTGATTTAATACAAAACAGTAAGGGCAAAAAATCAACTCAAGGCAAAAACAAAGTACAGAAAAACAAAGTAAATCGCTGCTAAACACAGTAAACCAAATGAACTCACGCCACGGGCAAACTGAGAAATTGATGGTTCCGGTTTTGTAAGTCAGATTTTGTGTAAGAATTGTGACAGTTTGTGATTTGGGAAGTGGTGCACGCTAACTTAGAATAAGCTTACAATGCATCTTCTTTCTTTTCGCTGCGGTTTGGTTGCATGATAACCTAATTCTGTTTTATCGTATGCGTTGCTAAATACCTAAGGGAACTTTATGCAGAGAACTGATTCAATTTTCTTCATTTCTGGTAAGCAAATATGCGGTAGGTGAAGCCCGGGAGGTAAAGTCTGAACTCACTGAGCCAAACAAAGGTAACTCGCAACGAAATCGGCGAAATATATATTGGTTTACCCGTTAAAGATTTCGAGATCATTTCAACGCACTCGCTGATAAGAGAAACAAAAAAAAAATGCAATCGAGTATCAAAAAGAGTGGTTGGATAATAGATCACTTAAAAATATTTTGGTGTGCAGTATCGCTGAGTAGTTTTACTCGTTTTTGTTTGCAGGATTTTTCCATACGTGTAGTTTGTAATTTACAAATCGAAATCGTGATTTTGATCCGTGAAGCTTAATAATTTAATATTGTTTTCAAAATCCAACAATGAACATCACAGTTAACTCGACTAACTAAAACACAAAACAATTAGTCCAAATGAAATATTTAATAAACAATGTCTGTATAAAATGTACAAACATGAACAAGTTTGAAAGCAGCATTAATTGAATTGTAAATATTTACGAAAAGATGCGAAAACGATACAACTTCAAATTCGCTCATAAATGAAGTATAAATAGATTCTCATGCACAACAAAAAAAGACTTATGATTAGTGCATACATTTACGTTTGTTACCTCATCTTTGGAGAAGGCTTGTATATTCTGCAGGGCTAAAATTTCAAACCATCACAATAATATCGGAAGCGAACACGCCACTCGTTGTAAGCTTACTCCAACACTACCGACATATAAGTTCTTACAGTGTTTTGAATTATCGTTGTTCTTCGCTGCTTTTCTGCCTGTTTTTCCGAGCTCGTTATTGCTCTTTTTCTCGTTGCTCTTCGCTAGTTCGCTGTCTTCTTTGTCGGGCCCTTTCTTGCTCGTTTGCTCGCTGCTCTTTGTAATTCCGCCTGTTCTCTCTTGCCCTTTCTCGCTCTCTTTCTCGCCGCAGTTCACTTGAACCCTTTCTCCTTGAAGATGAATTTACTACACTCTCGTTTGTCGATATCGACATAACAAGAGGTTAGAATAAAAAGTTTTTCCCTCACGCTTTATCTTCAGACAAACTGAAATACAGTCGTTTTGAATTTTCTTTGTCAGAAAATTTATCAAAACGGACCGACAAACGGACCTTGGATCACCTTGGATGCGATTTCCCGCCAAAAAACGCGGGTTACCAGCAAACTCGTCCCCAGCCCTAATCCGTGCGTACGGACGGACGGACGGACGGACGGACGGACGTGACATCCAAATTTTCTCGGCTTGATGGGTTACCAATTTCTATAGCAATGGTGCTCCGCCCGCGGGCGCCTTCGGCGCCCGCGGGAGCTCCGCTATCAGTGTATTAGTAACAGACTTGAACTTCTTTGAAAACTCTTGATTAAGGGTAGTCTCTTGGAAAGCTCCTTATATATTATCTCTACTACCTGCTTCTGGAAACACCTTGAATTTATATACTTGGTTACCGTGTTAACTTAATTAAGTGCCGTATATGAGAGCAAAATTATTAAAGAGTGCCACACTGACTAAGCGCTAATTCATTCACAACAGTACGGTGCTTAATCAAAGTATCATCAGACCGCCTCCTCCCCAGGGCTTTTCCCTTCTTCGCTTGGGAACGAGGTTGATCATCCGACTGAATTGTTTGAGGAGTCAGCTGAAAACTAAACCCGTCTTGGAAATTTATTCTCCTGGATTAGAATATATTTCAGTTCGAAGTGGCAATATTTATTGCTTTCTGTCTTTCACTTTTACTTTTTTCGCCGCAACAAATAAGCAGTGCAGCCAAGGCACTAAAATTTAAAGACCGAACACGGGTTAAGGTGTTTCAAAATGAAAATGCTACTATTCCCTTAACCGAAAACTGTTTTTAAGCAAGTTGCTAGAAAACGTTACACCAATGAAATGTTATTTTTGACGATTGAGCTTGCGAAGAAGGCCGAAAAAACTATTTTGCCGGCACGGGACACAACACGGCCTGGGTCCCAGGCCGGTGCACTATGGGTGGTTAACCAGGGGTATATAAGGGGGAGTTTAGCACATGATAGTCATCTAGGCCTCTGAACCAACCCAGTTCAGGGCTCCGTTTATTTCGTTCACTCGGTTTTCTCTCGCTTTCGCCGTTGAATTCGCCATGTCTATTTCTAAGGACGAAGTTTCCGAGCTTATCACCGCCAACAACCAGCAGTTAATGAATTATTTTAAAGACCTACTGCAGGACACCGTCGGCCAAATCAAACGGGCCAACGAGGATGCCGCGGACTCACAAATGAGAGAGATAAAGAAGCTCAAATTCAGCGAGCCCCGCAAGTTCAAGCGTAAGTCAAATGAGGATCAGTATAAATTCAACCTCAAACTAGCGGAAACTCTAGACGAAGTCTGCCGCCGAAAAGTTACAGCTCGACAAAGTTAAAGCCGATCTGGACGCAGGTGAGAAACTACTCATCGAACGCCAAAAGCATATTCTTCTCGCAGACAAATCGGATTCTGGGTGGCTTACTGTAGAGGAGTATAAGAAGCACGATTTGGCGGATAATTCTGACGACGAGAAGCGAAGTTTCAGTGCTGAGCGCCGTGCTCGATCGACTCTGTCTTCCCTGAGGAAGAAAAAGATCGCTTCGTTCGCCACGTCCAAGAGACCTCAACTTGCACGAACGTCTGTTCCTTCTTCTTCATCAAACGCTCAGCCACAACCCGCTCAGGCGATTCAGTCCCTCGTGTCCCCTATGTATACGGTTCGTCGTCCCAATATGGGAACCTGTTTTGCTTGTGGCAAGCCCGGGCATTGGCGTGCTACCTGTCCAGCGATGTCCAAACAGCAGCCTTCGCCAGCTCCTAAATGACTACGAGATCAGGATAAACAAGGTGTAGTTCCTTCCTTGTTTGATTTCAACGATTTAGTTATGGAAGCGGAGGATGACAGTACTTTCAATTGTAACTCTGCTTGCTCTGAGGTTGATCCACTTGTTTTGAATACATTTCATGATTCACATTGTGCATCTGATCTTTCTAGTGAGGCAACTGTGCGGGGTAGGCTTAAATTGTGCATCGATTTCTGGCGTTCTTTAGAATCTTCACAGTTTATTCTTAATATCATCAGCCAAGGTTACAAAATATCCTTCTTCGAACTTCCGACGCCTTTTGTCAAGGCTAACAATGCTTCGGCGCTTTCGAACAGTTCCTTCGTTTCCAAAGCTGTTAATGAACTCCTCCATGCTAACCTTATTGAAGAAATTTTTTGCGTGCCTGACATTATCAACCCGCTTTCTGTTTCCACGCGCAGCTCTGGCAAACAAAGGTTAATTTTGGACCTTAGGCACGTGAATACTTTCATTTTTAAACAAAAGTTTAAATGTGAGGACTTAAGCGTCGCCGTTCAGATCTTTGACAAGGGTTTTCATTTATTCAAATTTGACTTGAAATCAGGATATCATCACATTGAGATTTTTCCCGCGCATCGCAAGTTCCTTACGTTCGCCTGGGATTTCGGAACAGTGGATCTTTCAGATATTTTCAGTTTTGCGTGCTTCCATTTGGATTGTCCTCAGCCCCTTTCATATTTACTAAAATGTTTAAACCGCTTCTAAAGTCTTGGAGAAGTAGGGGCATTCCAATTGCCATTTCCCTCGACGACGGGCTAGGTGGTGGAGCTGACCATGTTTCCGCCAAAATTAACAGTTTAGTCGTGCATTCTGACCTATTGAAGTCTGGCTTTGTTCCCAACGAAGTTAAGTCTCAGTGGGAGCCTACGCAGATCATCACCTGGTTAGGAGTTATTCTTAACTCTATCGACGGTTCTGTTAAGGCCACTGACGAGCGTATTTCCAAGCTTTCTGACGATCTCGAGACCTTGTCCACTCTTCAGCATCCCGCGTCCGTTCATGTTAAGTGCGTAGCTCGCGTTGCCGGCCAGATTATCTCTCTTTCTAGCTGCGTGGGTCCAGTCGCCCGTATTATGACAAGATTTCTTTTCTCGGTGATCAACAGTGCTGTTTCTTGGGACTGTCATGTTTCGCTTACCGAGGATGCGATTTCTGAGATTGTTTTTTGGAGACGCAATGTCCACTCCCTTAATGGCAAAGTGTTTGGGGGGCTAAGTCTCTTCCGGCTAGGATAAGTTTTTCTGATGCATCTAATGCCGCTTGTGGCGCGTTCGTTCAACTGCAATCGAACACTGACCTGGTGTTTCACCAGAACTGGTCCATCGATGAGAGTGCTAAAAGTTCTACTTGGAGAGAACTTAAGGCTGTGTGCCTCGCCTTAGAAGCCTTTCATAGTCATCTTGCTGGTTCTAAGGTCGTCTGGTACTCCGACAACCAGAATGTCTCGTCCATTCTACTCAACGGCAGTAGGAAGGTCGACCCTCAACGTCTCGCCCTTCAAGCTTTTGACACCTGCCTTCGGCATCGCATTACTTTGGATCCTAAGTGGATCCCTAGGGATCTTAACGTTAGAGCGGATCTCATTAGCAAACACGTCGATTTCGATGATTATGTACTGAACGATGTTATTTTTCAGGGCTTAGACGAGCTGTGGGGTCCCCATAGCGTCGACAGGTTTGCCTGCAACTACAAGGCCAAGCTTCCCAGATTCAATTCCAGGTTTGCTCAACCAGGATCCGAAGCAGTGGACGCATTTTGCCAGGACTGGGGAAGTGACAATAATTGGATGTGCCCTCCAGTTTGCCTCGCCGCTAGAGTCATTAAGCATTTGGGTCTGTGCCAGGCCAGGGGAACTTTAATTATTACCATTTGGAAGTCGTCCTTCTTCTGGGGCACCTGTACTAAGGATGGGGTTCACTGGAGTGACTTTGTCTTTGACTGGGTATATCTCCCCAAGTTTCAGGGGCTGTTCGTAAAAGAGAAAGCGCGTAATTCCCTCTTTGGCTCCAGATCGTTAAATTTTGACGTTGTGGCGCTTAGAATCGATTTTAGCCGTACCAGGCACCCTTTGTCCCGTAGAGGCTATTGCACGTCGCCCCCCGGCCAATGTAGCTCTTGTTTTTAGGTTTTGCGTTCCTAATTGGAATTGCAGAATGCCCTGGGGGTTCGCCTTAATTGTTCCTCAGATCAATATTGTTTTGTTTCACCCTAGTTGCCTTTCATTCGCCATGTAGGTTGGCTTCTTGCCTGTATTTCGCTTTTACTTTCATCGCGAATAAAGTCTCATTTCCATTGTGTCCTCCTCTTGCATTACTTTATTTATGTCCTTTTTTGTGCCATGTTATGCTCCACTCGGCTTTCTTTTTATCTCCTCAGATGTTTTTTTGCTCAGGTTTCAGGCGAAACCAGCCCGCACTGGGAGATGGCGCTATCCCGGGTCTGGCGGACAGACTGAAGACCACGGTCCTTTCTTCCAAAGCCTGCAGCACTTCCTCTCAGTATCGCCGTGCATATTGCAAGTGGAAGGAGTTCGCGGTTTGTAAGCTTAACGAAAATGGTTTTCCCGCCGACCCTTTTCACGTAGGTCTTTACTTACAGCATCTTATCGAGCAGTCCCAGTCTCCCAGCGTTATTGATTCCGCCTTTTACGGCATTAAATGGGCACATGATCTGGCTGGTCTTCCTTCCCCGACCGACAACTCTGTAGTTCAGGCTGTCAGGTCTGCATCCAAGAGAGTCCTTGGCACTGCAACGGTGAATCGTAAAGAGCCTATTTCCTCCGATTTAATCCTTAAAATTGTTAGCTAGGCCAATTTAGATAACCCAGTGGATTTGCGAAATGTTACGATGTATGTTTTGTGCTTTACCGGCTTTTTCAGATTTGACGACATATCCCGAGTTAGGAGAAGTGATATTTCCTTCAAAGAAGGCTTTATGGTCATTCATGTGCACAAGAGTAATAACGACCAGCTCCGTAAGGGGAACGAAGTTGTCATTTCCGAGTTATCCAGCCCTGCATGTCCAATTAAATTGCTCAGGAAGTATTTAGATAAGTTTCAAATTACCCCTGACTCTCGTGACCTCATTTTCAAGCCCATTTCCAGGGGGGAAAGTTCTTGTAAGTTAGTCTCTCCCGATAAGCCAATCAGCTACAGCAGTATTCGGGATGGTTTCCGACGGGACTTAAAGAACATTGGGGTTGATCCCTCTAAGTTTGGTCTCCATTCCCTGCGTTCGGGAGGGGCCACCTCGGCTGCTAATAACGGTGTAAACGACCGAGTTTTTCAGCGCCATGGTCGCTGGAAATCGGCTGAAGCCAAGAATATCTATGTGGATGACAGCATCGAGCAAAGACTTTCAGTTTCCAAGCTTCTTGGTCTTTAATTTCTCGCGCCGTTTGTCGGGTCCCCAATACTTTTTCGCTCTATCGTGGTTTGGGTTGGTTCTTGCCAGGCCGCCTTCCTAAATAAACTTATTTGTCCTTAAGCTGTGTGCCTATTTGTTGTGAAGTGGAGGTAAAATATGTTATTTCTGACGAATGAGCTTGCGAAGAAGGCCGAAATAACTATTTTGCCGGCACGGGACACAACACGGCCTGGTTTCCAGGCCGGTGCATTATGCGTGGTTAACCAGGGTTATATAAGGGGGAGCGGTTTAGCACGTGATAGTCATCTAGGCCTCTGAACCAACTCAGTTCAGGGCTCCGTTTATTTTTTATTTTTAGTTTTTCAGATTATTCTTCGCCTTGTTGTCGGCTAGCCTTGAATTTATTTGTAAAGCCTCAGTAGGATGGGCTACCAATTGTTGGAGCTTGAGCCATGGTTCCTACCCAGATTTCCTGCTTCTTTTTTGCCCACGGGGTTTTTTGTGGCAGGTTTTTTCTGGCCTCCGTGCTAATCGCGTTTTCATTATATGCGGTTGCTCAGCTCCGTTAGTTTGTTTATTCCAACTGATTTGTATTTATATTCTTGACTCGGGCTTTTGTAGCCGGGATGTTAAAGTTTTCGTTTTTCTATTAGTGGCACAGTGTATATCATTGTATTTCAGTATGAATTCTGTAGCCCTGTCGGCTGTTGGTAAGGAAGTTTGAAGCTTCTGCAGTTCGTTAGCCTAACTGGCACCATATTGTATTTCGGGGTTTTGGTCCAAAGTTGTGGACCTCCCAGTCGCAATTCGCAATTTATAGCCTTACTGGCACAATATATTTGTATTCAATGAACTGATGAACGCAGAGGGCTCCCTAGCCTAAAGTGCTATTGTACAAGAAGTTCGTTTGTCTTGCAAGTTTGCTGGCCTAACTGGCACAATATATTTGTATATACAGGGGATTTTAGTCCACAGAAAGTTCGTTGCATTCAAGAGATTTTAGTCCAAAGTAGTGGGCTCCTCAGACTTATGGCAGTTGTACACGAAGTTTGTTTGCCTTGCTAGTTTGTTAGCCTGGCTCACATAGTGATTTTGTCTTAGGGTTTTTTTGGTCCTAAGTAGTGGACTCCCCTGCCTTACTGGCAGTCAGTGATGTAAAGCTTGTTTAGGTAGCGTACTTACGCAAAATGATCGAGAAATAGTTATGCATTGCTATATTCATTGACGTGAGATGGTTTGCAGGAATCCACAAGGACGCTACGCTAGTGGTCAGCGGTGACGGTTTTTTCCTATCAAGAAGCAAGTTATTGAGTGTGTGATGTAACGTAGTTTATATTAGTTCTTGCAGTTGCTGTATCGTGGTTCGGGTTGGTTCTTGCCAGGCCGCCTTCCTAAATAAACTTATTTGTCCTTAAGCTGTGTGCTTATTTGTTGTGAAGTGGAGGTAAAATTTTCCAAGTTCTTGGTCCTGGAATGTTTGCGTCTGATGCGCTTGACTCTTGCCTTCCATTTTGATTTTTGCCATGATGCTTCATGTGCATGATCTGGCAAGCATGGGTTAGGTACACGTCGAGCTGAAAATTAATTAAATATTGACAAGAGATTAGTGGGGACTGGAAAAGAGTAAGTTGCCATGGTGTCACCTGTAAAACTATTAGTATGCCACGTTTCACTGGTCTCTGCAGCCAATTTACCAAGATAACTGTATTTTTATAATGGCCGATAAGTTGAGTTGAGTAAATGACGTTATCATTTCCCCTAATTTGCATATTTTACAGACGCGTATAAATATTATTAAACGGTCACAAATAAAACGAAGGTCGTTTACATAAAGTCAAAATGGGAAAAAATCAATCGAACCGCGCAAAAATAAATGGAACCTCGTGCAAATAAATCCAACTTGCACAAATATAAATCGAACTGCCTGAAAATAAATCGATCCGCCAAAAAGCAAATCAAACGCCTCAAAAATAAATCGAACCAAACGCAAATGAATCCAACTTGCACAAATCGCAATCGAACCAGCGAAAAATGGATCGAACTGCAAACAGGAATGAAACCGCTTACACATGTTACAAAAATGTCGAAACCGCACATATCGAACTTGCACAAAAGTAAATCGAAAGGTCAGCGAACCGGAAGTATAGTTTCACCGGAAGTACTTCATCGCTTTAGGTCATACCCAGTATCTCACCGCCAGCATTGCTGTTATTGTTGTTGTGAGTATGTCTTTTAGCAAGCAGCTCAGCTGCTCTGCTCAGCTCAGCAGCTCATAATTCTTTCGGTCGTTGCAAGACCTGTTAGCCCTTTCTCTCGATGCCAACTTATCCTTCGATTCTGCGGAATTCCTTTCTTGACGTCTCGATGGCTTTTGAGAGAACTTTGAGTGTTTTGTCGTCAAGAATACCCGTGTCCCATCCTTCCGAAAGACAACTGCTTTCTGACCTGGACATTCTCTTGCGCATTGTCAGTCAACAAAGACAGTATTATGTGAACTTGTCGTATTTTGCTTTGCACGAGGAGGAAGAACAACAGTCAACCACTAGAGTGGGTGTCAGGATTGTAAGATCAGGTGTTGGTCGGCCAAGATCACTCGACATTTCGGAAGACCTCTTGGAAGCACTTCATGTAACAGCTGGATTTCGCTGGGCCGCCACGAAGAATCGAAGAATCGAATGATAAGTTGGTATCGAGAGAAAGGGCTAACAGGTCTTGCAATGACCGATAGAATTCTCCTTATTCGTAGTCGCTGAGCTGCTTTCTAAAAGACATACAACAATAATAACAGCAATGCTGGCGGTGAGATACTGGGTATGAGCTAAAGCGACGACGTACTTCCGGTGAAACTATACTTCCGGTCCGCTGACCTTTCGATTTATTTTTGTGCAAGTTCGATATGTGCGGTGTCGACATTTGTGTAACATGTGTAAGCTGTTTCATTCCTGTTGCAGTTCGATCCATTTTTCGTTGGTTCGATTGCGATTTGTGCAAGTTGGATTCATTTGCGTTTGGTTCGATTTGTTTTTGAGGCGTTTGATTTGCTTTTTGGCGGATCGATTTATTTTAGGCAGTTCGATTTATATTTGTGCAAGTTGGATTTATTTGCACGAGGTTCGATTAATTTTTGCGCGGTTCGATTGATTTTTTGCCATTTTGACTTAATGTAAACGACCTTCGTTTTATTTGTGACCGTTTAATAATATTTATACGCGTTTCATATTGTGTATTTTGTGACTTCAAGATTTTGGCCGTAACGGAACGCCATAGTTGCTTTTGGTGAGAATATTGAATCGGTACTGAAGTTGATATTGAAGTTCGCAATACTTACCAAGCCCAACCAACAAAATAAAAGTGTTTATAATCATAATAAAAATACTAGCAAGCTCTAGTTATTAAAATTCCTTACTTCCAACTTCGTAAATCAAGCAAAAGATGAACGAACAGTTGTACGTAGTCTCTCTGTTCTTCGGCGGGCATTCTTCGCTGTATTTAATTTTCTGATCAAAAAGTTGTTGGGACTGCATCCTCTGTGCTTCTGTGCTTTTTTATTCTATTTTTAATGGGTGGGATAAATTTTATATACTTTTAATAGCATATATTTTAGTGTATTTTAATTTTAAGTCCTACGTTTTATACATGAGCCTCTGGCTCGGACATTGAGGGAAACCTCGTCCCACGTATGGACATTAAAATTGTATTGCATTGTATTGTATTTGCTCTCTTTAACGAATCTTTCCACTTCTTCTTGGGGAAGCTGTTGAGTTTTGATTTTCTTTTGGTGGCGAATTGTTTCAAGATACAAAATAATATAACAAACCACAATAAAAACAATGCACCAAATCAGAACAAGAGCTATCATCGCGTGGCCAATTTTTTTAGTTGGCTGATACAGTTTAAGCATAGCACATGATAAAGCAATAACCCAACACGCTATTACTGCTATCTTAATGTTTCTAGATGTAACAAGGTAAGGGTATTGCAAGATAAATTTGATGGCAATCAGCCTCCCACAAGTGACTAACATCAAATGACGCCCCGAAGAAAGGGAAAGTGTGAGTATAAGAGAAAAATGAAAAGAAGTTGTTTGGTTTACCAAGGAACTGGAATATTTTGTAGAGGATATAAGATGGCTGCACTAGGAGACCAGTTAATGCGTCAGTGATGGCTAAACAGGCCAGCAAGATGTTGGTGTAACTCTGAAGTCTCGGTCTTCTTTTCACGGCCATTATCACCAACACGTTGAGCAGAACCGTAAAGGGGCAGGTAATGCAGTTAATGATGACGGTGACGATAGCATTAATGTCAAGTGCGACATTTTGTGTCTTTTCATCCATGGTGATATTTCTAAACTCATTGGAACTGTTTGTGCCGGAGAGGTTAGCCATGTTGAGTTGATAACCACTTCTGTGCGTTACAACAGACGTGCGCCAAATGTCCCATCTCTGTGGTTTCAAGGAAAGGATTAGTAATGTAACCCTTTTTTTTCAAAACCATAAATCTACTTTGTGCTTTGATTTACTTTAAAAGCCGCCGCTATTAATTGCACTAAACAAAAAGTTTAATTTCAAAATTATGCCGCGATATTACTTTTGCTAAGCAAGACTAACTAGATGACATGGATAATATTGTCAAGATATGTTTACAAGTAAAACTTGTGTAAATCCGACACACATTTTCACCCACGAATTGTAATTTGTCGAGGAAAAACTGATTTATAAGTAACACGTATTTTCAAAACCATAAATATACTTTGCGCTTTGATTTACTTTAAAAGCCGTGGCCATTAATTGCACTAAACAAAGAGTTTAATTTCAAAAAATATCTTATGCCGCGATATTACTTCTGCTAAGCAAGACTAACTGGATGACAGGGATAATATTGTCAAGATATGTTTACAAGTAAACCATGAGAATAGACGTTTTGGCTTCGATTTGTTAATCGTGGAGAAAGAAATTAAATCAATTTTTCCTCGAAAAAAAAATCGTGAATGAAAATAAACAAGGATTCTCGCATGGTCATATTGGAAATATAATTTAAGCAAAGCGCGACTTAGGGGCGATTAAGACTGTAAAACGTTTCGCATGTGGAAAGCTTGCAACATGTTTTGTTTCGTGTAAAGCGAACTACAACTTGATTACGATTGTTGTATACGACACGAAAAATTTCTTAGACTTCTGTGACATGTTTTAAAACAACCGAACGACAATCATAGCCTCAAGCTATGTTAAGCTTTGAAAGTTTTGCACAATTTTTGTATGGCGCGAACGCGTAACAGAGAACAAACGTTGCATGCGACAAGGTTTTTAATTATAAATCGGCCCTTAAAATTTTGAGGCATTATTTCAACATTTTTTGAGGATTTTGATTCGTCTTCTAAAGAATCCAAAGAAGAGTTTCTAAAGAAACCGTTTTACTGCGTCGACGGCCAAGAAAAACACCAACGCTCAAAAGGTCGGCTTTTCCAGATGCTTTACCGAAAGGAAATATTCGAAGCCCGAGATTCTCTCACTGGAGGGAAATTGGCTCCATTTTATTGACGCTATTTCATTGTAAACACGCTATATTGTCGAGTAATTGAGTTTAAATTGCTGGAAATTAAACTTTAAATTACATGGTGTGCGCATGTGTGCGTATTCTGCGATAGGCTAAAAAGCAGATTTTTGTAATACATTGCTTTATAAGAATTAATGATGGAGTAATTATTTTTCTTTTAAATTTCATATATTGCAGCAAAAATTTCTTCACCGTTCTCTTTGTTTGCGCACAAGGTCTGAAAATGGGTCAACTTGAGCGCAAAGCGCTTTTTGACCGAGAAAACCTCGCCAGTCGTTGGAATTTTTGCCAATTTATTAGAAAAAAAATTTGCAATATATTAACTGAGCCACGTTAAGTCAAAAACATCTGCGAATTTAAGTATAATAAAATGAATTAATTTTCCATGTAACTATTACATGTGGAGAGGATTCAATTTCTCTCAGTATGACATTCTGAGATTCAAAATTTGTTTGAAAGCCGTCAACAATAGTTTCCGCCGGTGAGAAAAATTAGATCTCCGTAAAAAAGCTCAGTAGCTCATTAGCTCAGTAGTTAATTTTCTTCTCAGAAAATGTACTTATGTCGCTTATTTTAATAAACATGTATTTTAAAACAAAATGATGATAATTATAAAAAGATGATATGAATATCTTTTTCCGTGTAGTTGTCATGAATTCTAGGAATTTTTAATTCCAAATAGTGCTATTGTAGAATCTTTGCTAACTGGGCACAACTTTGATCCTCTCCAAAACGAATCTTAATATGTCAGGTTAGTTTTGAAGACGGTTTCCGCTGAACATTCGAGCAATAAAGGCAAAATAAAGATTCCAAAAAAAAAAAAACTCATAGCATGGTAACAGTTTGAATACAGTTTAAAGGAACTTATCGAAATTTTAGCTCTCAAGCTGACCCCGCGAGAAAAAAATAAATTTTAAATTTTTCGTATTTTAGTGAAAACGGACGTTTCACGTCAGTTCAAAACAAAAAAAATCTCGCTTTTTTAGAATTTTTACGAGGTTTGACATAACCTTTCTTTATAATGCTTTAAAATTTAAACACCAAATACCTTATTATAGGAAATTAACGCTCGTGTTAATTAAGGTATTGGAAGTTAACGCGCAGTGAACCAAAAATTTCGTTCCAATAAGTATAGGTAATCACATGATTTCGAGTGCAATTTGGGATAAATCAGCACGAGTAAATTTTTCAAAGGCTAACCAAATTGCACGAGCCCGTAGGGCGAGTGCAATTTGTAGTCTTTGAAAAATTTACGAGTGCTGATTTATTCCAAATTGCACGAGAAAAATCATGTGATTACTTGTTAATAATAAACATACAAAAATTTCTCTGCAAGTGGATGACAAACAAGACGTGTTCGGTCGCTTACCTTTCCGAATCGTTGTTAAAACATTACGGAGTTGCCAGGCTTTGTAAATCCAGATACTGCCACGGAATTTTAAAGCTCCCTTTCATGCATTAACAGGTACTTTTATCCTCATTCAGTTACATGGGAATGAGCTGAAATGTGCGACTTCAATTCAGGCTTGTAATCTTCCTTCTTTACGAGCTGTCGCGAAAGAAAATCCTCGATTGGTAGCTTTCAGTAGTTTCGTGGAGCCTCTTTTGTGCTGCACAAACGTCCAGTTGCTAGTGCATTGGTTTATACACTGATAATTTTCGTTAAATCGGTCAAACTTTGCATTAATTGCTGTTTTTGTTCTCTCCAAACCCTCCGACAGCGGCCGCCATTTTGTTTGGCGCGCTTTAGCGACTTTCCTGTCAATCAATTTAATTTCAACTTTCTGCGCTCAATTTCATCTTTTTGCACTCAATTTCAACTTTCTGCACTGTTTGG
The DNA here is from genome assembly GCA_963693305.1 of Meandrina meandrites. Taxonomy (NCBI): domain Eukaryota; kingdom Metazoa; phylum Cnidaria; class Anthozoa; order Scleractinia; family Meandrinidae; genus Meandrina; species Meandrina meandrites. The sequence goes on from OY855908.1 coordinate 29,421,215, forward strand.
GATTAATTGACGTGCTCTCAGCCAATGAGCTTGCTGAAATTTTTGCATGTGTATTATTAAGGAAATTAACGCGAAAGAGGAGCTGAAATTTCAAAATGAAGAAAATTAACGCGACCACACATAAAGAAACAGAAGTTGTAGAGACCACAGGAACAAATTTATTGTAACACACTGTTAATAAGTTAAGAAAATCCAAAACCCAAGCGAATTTCGCTTCTTCCAGCGTTCTTTTCAGTGCCAAGGATACTGGTGAATCTCCATCCTGATAAAACATTGCTCAAAAAATCCAAATTAATGCTCCACTTAATTAATGGCGCGAAAATTAACGCTTCACTAAATTAAGGGCGCGGAAATTAACGCTCACAAAAATTATCGCAACTTAAATTAACGCGAATTTTCCAAATTCGCGTTAATTTCATGAAGCGTTAATTTCCTATAATAAGGTAGTATGCAAAATTTTACCGTCCTCATTCTTAACACAAGAATGAATGGAAATGTTATAGTAATTTCGAGCTCGATTTTCGGTTAAACTGTACACGATTTATGCGAGTACCATAAAACCGCATAAATTACACAACCAGGCATGAAACGTGCTTGAAAGTGACCTTTGATGTGAACAATGCATTAACAAACATGTTTAGGTGAAACATGTTTCGGTTTTAATGCCTAAGTACAAGAGAGTTTCAGGTTGCAGGACGTTCCATAATGTTGATGTTTCCATTCGTAACATTACAACACATAAACATTTCATAGAAAAATACAGTGGAAGCTATTTCAAAAAATGCTGCATTAGAACACTTTGACGCACTTTCTACAATCTTGGACCAAACTGTTGAAACACCTGACCAAGTAACCACTAATTTAGGAACCACAGATCAGTTTACAAAAACTTTGTTACCAAAAAAAGACTTCATACAATGCTTCAAAAAAAAATAAATTAAAACAGGATATTGGTAACAACACTCAGGAAAACTAAAAAGCTTATCGAGCTGAGCGAAGTTAAATTAGATTAAAACTAAGACGGTGGTTGGCAATAAAGCAAAAATAAATAAATAAATAAAACGGTTAATGGAAAACGTTAATAGCTAACATAAACATTCTATAGCAAAATATATAAAACCTAAATAAAGAAAATAAGTATTGAATGTTAAGTAACTACTAGGTGCCAGATGAACACTCATTAATGTTGACAGTATTTCAGTTTTTCAACCCATCCACCCCATTTCAATGTTGTCAATGCTGTTGTGTTGTGCAAACAAAGCCTTGCAAACCGCAAACCCCATGAAACAACATTGAGAAAGGGGGCGGGGGCGCCTGCAAGTTAAGAAACTTGCGAAAAATGCGCTAAATATATGTTTGTTTTAACAAGTTTTGTCCAAGATTGTAGATCTTACTAGTATGAAGTCAAATTTTCATTATTAGTCATTAGTATACAGTATGTAGTTAAATAGGTTCCGGTTTTAATCGTGTTATACATATCACGGTATTCTCCAAGGCTGGTGCAATTAAATTTATTCCATCTATTGATAGCATGATTACAACACTTCCTCTCGGAACGAGTTACATCATTGGTTCTTAAAACAATGGATAACAGGTCTTTACAATTCCCCTATCTCAAAAAACAGTAGAGGTATTGTTTACAGTGGGCGAATGAAAATAGAGGTTCTAGAGAGGTAGCGTCTTATTGACAACTCTCGGTGAAAATATGTCCAGTATTTGGTGATGTAAAAAAACTCTCTCGGGGGATAATTGCATTGGTTCTCATCATCGCCACTCGTTCCCAGGAATTTATGTATTCTATAAACTAACTGCGATTTTGAGACGGCAATACGACATTTTATTATTCCACAATTGTGCCATTTTACCATATTAGGTTAAGAGAACGCGCAAAATATGACAAGTTTACGACACTGTGCACTGTGGAAGAGCACAAAAATAAACGGAAGAGCGGAGCAACAAAATAGCCGGACTAAACGACCAAAACTTTGACTAATGATGGTCGAATAATAAATCCCTTATTCGATGGCTCAACATATAATACGTACAGACATTTTGTTCATTGCTCGTATTTTTCGTCCCGACGAGGCTCGAAAAATACTGCGCAATTCGCAAAATATCCGCGAGTATTATATGTTAAACCATCAAATAAGGTGTACATATTGACGGCTAGTTAAGAGAAAAAATATTCCGCATTGGGCGGAGTCGCGAAAAACTGTTTGAAGTAATTCAAATCAATTAACAACTTTTCTTCGTCTTCATCAACCTCTCTTTTACATCGAATAACTCGTAGAGATGTATAAGTGTACAGTAAAAGTTGTTTGCACTGTGCAAACGGCAAGCAAAATAGATTACCGCCGATTTATTGCAGAAACCTTTTGAATTTCGATGTGCACTTGAGCAGAAACCAATGCTTGTTTTTGACAAGAAGGAGAAATAAAATATCGACATTAAATGTATTGTTTGAGAGTTCTATTGCTTTCTATTGCTACAGCTGGAGACTTAATTCGAAACACAAACTGTCTCATTTCTTTCTGTCGCCAACAGTAAATCAGTGGATTGAGGAGAGAGAGTTTAGCATGACACACGTACGGACCCATGTTGACAAAAAAGAATTCTTCACTCCTGTTACAGACGACGAGAATGCGGTGGCCATGGGGAGAAAGCACAACAGAACAGCGCCGACCGCATAAACAATTGTCTTAAGTGCTTTGTATATGTAATCGCATGGGCCCGAGGGCAATTAAGGATTAATTTCACGCGCATTTTCAACGTTGTCACAAAATTGCCCAAGTCGCGAAGCGACAAGGGCAATTTGGAAAACTTTGAAAATGCAAGTGAAATTAATCCTTAATTGCACGAGGGCACATTGCGATTACGTGTTTATCACATAAAGGGCAAAATTGTGTACAAAAGAAAACTTAAACGAGGTCCGCCGTGGCGTAAACCGGTTGGCAAGAATATTTGCTCGTAGCAAAATGACCACATCAATAATCAACTTATGTCGAGAAACAGTAAAAGAAAGCATAACACAGCATGTGCAATTCACTCATAATAGTTCCTTCACAGATAAAACTGAATGCAGTTTAAATTTTATTTACCTTTGTTTACGAGGCGTCCGACCGCGCAGAAATGCTGCATCGATGAAAGTCATAAACAAAGTGTCCGAACGAGCTTTAATAACTTCTTGAACCTGACATTCTCCATTCCAAGGCGAAAACTGTAAGTACCAACTAGATTTATGCCCTTTCCAGGCTCTGTTTCTAATAAGGCGAAGCAAGAAAAACGAAGAAATGTTATCTTTCACTGTCGATTCAGTGGTCTCAGCCACCATGAATTTCTATTCTCCGTGCAGCGCCAATCGTCCAGAAGTTTTTTCGGGCTGTGACAAACGAATTTGGATTGAAAAGTCCTCTCTCTATTCCACCAAGGCACCACTCATTTCTGCCTACCGATTTTCTTTCACATTTGATGAAATAACCGCATTTATATCAAACTCGGATGCACTGCATTTCTGAACTTTTTTCAAACTCGTTTCAAGCGGGAAACCAACTCAGTGCAGACGACGCGCGCTCAGCCAATCAGGATCAAGTAATCATGCCCTCTTGATTACCAAAAAGTGCCCTCGTGATTAAGAAAAAATGCCCTCTGTCTCAACCAATCAGCGCTGAGTAATTTTGCCCCGTATGTGATAAGCTCTCTTTAACGAATATTTCACTTCGTCTTGGGGAAGCTGTTGAGTTTTAATTTTTTTTTGGTTGCGAATTGTTTCAAGATACAAAATAATATAGCATACCACAATAAAAGCAATGCACCAAATCAGAACAAGAGCTATCATCACGTGGCCAATTTATTTTGTTGGCTGATGCAGTTTAAGCACTGCACATGATAAAGCAATAACCCAACACGCTATTACTGCTATCTTAATGTTTCTAGATGTAACAAAGTGAGGGTATTGCAAGATAAATTTGATGGCAATCAGCCTCTCACAAGTGACTAACATCAAATGAAGCGCCGAAGAAAGGGAAATTGTGAGTATAAGATAAAAGTGAAAAGAATAATCTGTTTTACCAAGGAACTGGAATATTTTGTTCACGATATATGATGGCTGCACTAGGAGACCAGCTAATGCGTCAGTGATGGCCAGACAGGCCAGCAAGATGTTGGTATAAACCTGCAGTCCGTGATGATAACATTAATGTCAAGTGCTACTTTTTGTGTCTCGCCTTTCATGGTGATATTTCTAAACTCAGTGGAGCTGTTCGTACCAGAGAAGGTAGCCATGTTGAGTTGAAGTGTGTCTAAGAAGCTGATAACCACTTCTTAGCTTGAGGTTAAAATCAAAACTAAATATATAGATGACAGAATCTTGGATTAAAGTACTACGCGCCGTACGGTTGTCTTTCGATAAAGGTTTTGATTAATTTTTGACAATTTTTTGACAACTTTCTTATGGCTTCTGTCTGTCTGTGAATAAGAATACAAGAAGTGAAAGACGCCGAGTTGACAATTCTTGGTTTTCACGTTACGTCATAAAATTTTGAAATCAAAATTCAATAGGCCTGCTAAACTTTCGATGCCACTAGGTGTAAGATGAACTAAAAATATATCTTTTTGCAAATTTCCAGCTTGGTTGTGCCCTTCGTTTTTAAAACAGAGCATTTTGAATAATTGATTTCTTCGCCCTGTGTGATATCAAGCTGAGTGCCGTGACAAAGTTGTTTTGATTCAAAAAAGGCCTTTCCTTTCCATTTTTGCAGATTGAACATTCCCACTGTACTAACTGCTGTTCATGTAAAAGAATAATAGATCATGAGCCAAAAGTAGTCGCTATTAATAGCAAAATTAAGTTCCAGATGGTTTCTCTGACATCACGGCGGCCATATTTGTGCCCCTCGGAAGGACACAAATATGGCGTCTCCATACTGAGCCTTATAAATTTGCGTGGAAAGTTTCGGCAAATAACTCGCAAACGGTGCACCGCACAGACCTGAGATTTGGACTAATTGTTTATCTATTTATCTTCAATAATATCTGAAATTCATAGCTTCTGTCGTTGAATGGTTTGGCTTTTTTTTGTTTATTGCGTGACAGTGAAAACCACCAATTGTCGTAGAACGATCGTGGAACTTAACAACTCCGCTTCTCACAGTTCTTGCACTTTTATTGGCCAGTTCAGACGAAAGACATCAGAAAGTTGTGACAAAGATTACAAATTAATCAAAACCTTTATCCAGTGAGAACAGTACGGCGTGCAAGACTGTATGCGAACCAGAGAAAAAAGAACTTAAAAAGCAATGAACGTGATAAATGATCATCGCAGTGAATTTCCAATTTAAGGAATTGGAATGAAGAAGCCTGAAAGAATTCAGGTGGGTGGAACAAGAGGCGTTGTCTGACATGCAATGGAACAGTACAAAACATCGAAATAGGTATTTTGACAAGGGGAAAGTAACGTATCGCACGTTTAAAGCCAAACAATTAGACACATCGGGCCGAAAATTTTCCTTTTATGGAAACCTTAAGGCAAAAAAGAAAACGAAAACTAAAGCTAAAAATTGTTTATGTCAGGAAATAAAACGTATCAAGAAAATTTGCAATGCAACAAAGATCACCAGAATCGCAAGGAGAATGATACTTACGTGATCTTGCCAAACAAAAGACCTTCTTCGTCGGCCATTTGACAGTTTTCAGTCTGCCCAGTATGCCCAGGTATTCAGATGGTCATAGTCGTTAGGTTCCCTTACAAACCACCCTCTCTTGACACGATAAGTTCTGCTTGAATAAAATCGCCCAATTTCGGTGTGGTTGGTTCAATTCCCTTTACTTAACACCTACTAGAATAATTCTGACAAGCATAACGGCCCGAAGTTTAATTTTTAGCGCATAAAAATGAAACCAACACAACCGACGTCCTTCTTTCGAAAATTTCTCTAACGGTGGATATAAATTAATGATGGAACAGAGATAAGGGACATTTCAAATGCACACAGTCGTCACAGCAGGGTCTCTGAGCCCCACTTCCCACAAACCATCGGGAAATTCCATTCAGTCTTACGGCCTGGAGTACTTCGCGGGGGGTCTAACGGTGTGTGTGATATTTCTTGCAGACAAAAACTGCATAGCGTAGCCGATATTTTGTGCAGTAGGAACGTTGTTAGGGATGAGCTGAGATGGAAAAAGCCAACATTGCCGTCTGCCTTTTTAATAGGGACCTTCAGATCAGAGTACGAGTGCGACTTTTCAAACCGAGTGCTTATGCTTTCGATTATCGCATTTCACACCAATCTCGTACCGATAGTCTATTTTTCAACTGGTCAGGAACTGGGAGAAGTGAGGGTTCTGAAAACGTAATTGGATCGAAATTCGAAAGTCGATCTCGTTCTGACGTTCTTGTACTCCGATCTGCTTTTAATTGAATCAGAGTGCATCAAACCAGCGAACTTGCCAAATACAAACACTGTGTTACCGTATCGTGGAAAATAAAAATAACCACTCACAGCTTAAAGAAAAGCTTTAACATATAGACTGAAAGACTTTTTTGCCCTGTAAAAACGATCCCTTGCCTTGGAAAATATTTTAAGGAAGAAATGTCTGCGGGAATCACAGAGGGAAAAACAGCCACACATCGCTAATGCAGCTAATTTGCATATTGATATTTATCGCTGTTACTTTTGAAAATACTGCGAGAAGGGTAGATTTCCCCTCAAATGACGGCTAAATCGACAAATATTATTTATTTGCATGCCACAGTGTGGTGTTTAGTGGTAGTGATTGTATCTATAGGCGTTTACGGTACGAAGAAAGTATAGAAGAAACAAAACTTTAATATATCTGAAATATTCAGTTTGTTTGGTTGACGAATAGGCCATTTCCGAGTTGCCATTTGCCTCAGTTTCAAAACGAGTCTTCGTGCGAAACCATGCAAATGAAAATGACTTTGATTTGCATGAAAATGGACGTGAAGGTGGAACACATTTTCATATGAATGGTTTTGCACGTAGACTCGTTTTGAAACAGAGGCAAAGGGCAACTCGAAAATGGCCTATTAAGCTTTGGCAGCGAGCGACAAAATGCAAATTGGTAGTTTTGAGGTTACAGTGAAGGTTACCGCCTCTCAAAAAAATAAAAAAAACAAATGTTATATATTTGTTCATGGGATGTAATGGTCGGCTTTTACTGAAATATTAGAGAAATCGGTGAAGGTCCGAAATTTGCCTTATCCGTTCTTAAAAATGGTTAGATAGTTCTCGTCGCCGTTAGATAGTTCTCGTCTGTATTACAGTTGAAGGATATAACAATATCTTTTATACTTTCCTGTGTAAAGGCGAAGTTTTGTTTTCATTTTTCTCCTCATTTGAATACGTTTCTCGTTTACTAATCAAGTTATAAAAATATCATTTTTAGCTCACCAAGAGTCTCTTGTAGTTAAAGCGCCCAACCGGTATCTGGGAGGCCATGGGTTCGATTCTCGTCCGGGACTCAGTTTTTTTTTTCTTTGTCCCACGCTCGCGACAAATGGTCATTTCATCTTTATCATTTATTTACCAAGCTTAAAATTTACCATCTCCAATTTATATTACACGTATGATGCTTTCGACATTGCTGATCCTAGCAGTATGCAAGACGCGTGCCACATAAGAAATTAGTAAATTGCCTAGCTCACCAAGAGTCTCTCGTAGCTCAGTGGTTAGAGTGCCCAACCGGTATCTGGGTGACCATGGGTTCGATTCCAGTCGGGTACTCGGTTTTTTACTTTGACCCACACTCGCGACCAATAACATTTCATCTTTATCATTTATTTACCGAGCTTAAAATTTACCATTTCCATTTTTTATTACACAAAAGAAGTATCATGTTACATACTTTTGAAGTGAAAAACAATAGTATCATGTTATATTCACCATTTCCACATCTCCCATAATACACCTTGTTTGCCTCCCCCCCCCCCCCCCCCCCCCCACCAAAAAAAAAAAATTGCATAAGTATTGTTTTAAGTTTCTCTTGGGACGGCTGTATGCCCCAAGAGAAATTGAAAACAATGCTTATGCAAAATTTTGGGGGGCAAACAAGGTGCGTTATGGGAGATGTGAAAGTTGCGAATACTTTCAAGTGCAAACATCGATGTATTACGTCTGGCGTTTCAACGTCTTATTGAAATTGAAATATGGTAAACAAACAAAATGCATAAAACATGAAACTTTTAACTAATCGGCCACTTCACATTTTGCACTATCTTTAAGTCTCTGAGTTCTACTTGTTGTTAGCAAAAGGGTTTTGGGGGATACATGAAAGCAGTTAGCTTTAAAAAAATAAATAAAGGCCTTTAAGAGTATATTATTTGTTAAAGAAATAAGGTTGAAACCTTTTTAAACCATAAAGACAAACTTAAAATATATATATTTCAAATGCTTTTTATTTGAGAGGAGAAAACAAATAAGCATCCCCTCTTGCTTCTTTCTCAAACCTCGACAAAGGCGCGTAGCGCGTTTGGTGGCTAGAACTATCTCATATTCAAAAAGCGCTAGTGGAATAATTGTTTTATTAAAAACAGCCAAAGAATTGCAATATTTGAGCTCCTATAAAACCGGTAACAACTCAGCAATTGGCCATGTTCTAAACGAGCAGGGGACTGGGTACGAACATATTTTTTCTTGTTGCGAATATTCAGTATTGATTGAATTGAAAATGGGACACATCACCTGAAAGAGCATCCAAAAATTAGTAAATTCACCAAATTTGATGGTTATTGGTTTAAACGCAAAGGCATGGTACACTCTCAAAATAAGAGAGCTTAGTATGGATTGGAGGACGCCTGTCCCTCCAATCCATACTAAGTGTACCATGCCTTTGGGTTTAAACCAATAACCGTCAAATTTGGTGAATTTACTAATTTTTGGATTCTCTTTCAGATGACGTGCCCCATTTTTCAATTCAATCGATATTGAATGTTTGTACCGAAGAGAAAATATGTTCGTACCCAGTCCCCTGCTCGTTTAGAACATGGCTAATTGCAATATACCATGGCTAGCTTTTAATAAATAATTATTGTAACCCTATGTAAACGTAGATGATATTATATATTTGGTATATACTCTCTAGAGTATTACTGCTAAATTGCAGAGTTCAAACAAAGCTGTAATAAATAAAGAGATTTATGTGGCGGTATTGACCGTAAATTGCGAAAATAAAAGACAGAACATAACTTACTTATTCATTCTTTGTTAATCACAGTTCGAAATAGCTGGGTATTAAATTGAATTCTAAGTCAAAATCAAATCAATGGAAACCGCAAACTGTTTGAGATAGCAGGAAGTTCGAGATAGCGGGGATATTTTTGCAGCAAATGACTGAAACAATACGACTAATTTCAAGAGAATTGAGTGACGTTCTGTCCAAGATAAGTCCTAGATAGCGGGCCCTAGCCCTACTGTGACCTCTACTGTAGTTTTCGGTACAAACTTTTCTCGATTAATAACGCTCTGAGGAGATCCACAAACACGTGTGCGGCTAAAAATCTAACCATTTGTTAAATAATAGATACAATAAAAGTGAAGCATATGTCTACAAAAGAATATACGTTACGCCAATTTTACGCTGCGGGGAAATTATACAAAGAACAGTCACTTAAATACAAGTTGTGATTTCATCTCAGCAGTTCCTAACTGCATTGATATTTAAGGTTAGAAATCTGAATAGCACAATTCTCACTCTGTCTGTCCTCTCCTGCTAAAAGTTCCAATTTTCAAGTCTGAAAGCTTGAAGACAAGATAAAGGTAGTTCATGACCTTGGTGGCTTGAGATGAGACTCCTGTCAGGACTGGCCAGGTGTGGGTTCACTGCGTGCCATTGTCGGTTATAAAGGTTTGCTTTATTGTACAGCCAGATGATGGACGAAACAGCAGCTTGCACCAAAAGAAAACCTAAATGATATGTGCATCCCGGGTCAGCTTCTGCAAAAGAAAAGAACCGTTCAATGGACGTACCCGTGACCTGAAATTTGATCACTTAAAATTCTCACACCCATTACATTTTCCTGATAGCATCGTGACCAGGTTCGTTTGTAGGCCTCGTCCTGATATTCGCAAAGACAGATGGTAGAGTATTTCAGTGGCCATGGGATAAAAAGAGAACGAAGAGTTACTATTTTACCGTTTTTCGTTCAGAGCTGCTGAAATGTTTACGAACTAGCGCAACCGTATCCGGTAGTAAAAATCCGAAATGTATTATACAATACAGCAGCAAAGGCTACATGTATGCTTTTACACTGAATACAAACGTCGTAGTTTGTTTCTAACATAACTGATCAGTTTTTCGTGCTATACACATTCATAAACTACTTACAATGCTCTTGTAACCTTTCTCCAAAATCCAGGGTGACATCATCACCAATGAGTACAAAAGGAGCCCAGTACCTTACGGCACCAAAATCGTCTGACTCTCGCAGACATTTCATAGCCTGGCTGAGAGAAACGCTGGCGCTATTCCCAGCACTCAGGTTGTGGTAGAAACTCGTCATAAACTCCATAGTGGCCCTGTCATCAATCGCCCAGAGTGACACCAGAACAGAGCGAGCACCAGCAGACAGAAAAGCCCGGGCAATACCGACCACGCCCTCAGCCTTGACCTCTCCTTCACCACTATGGCAGCAGCTAAGCACAACAAGCCTTGCTCGTAGCTGAATAGCTTGCACGTCTGATATTTCCAGAATATAATCCTTCTTTTCAGGAATGTTGTACTTCCTCGCTGGATTTGGAGCCAAAACAATTTCACCACTTCCCATTTCTCCATGTGCGGCAATGTGCACTAAAGCAACTGAACTGATTCGTTTCAGCACCTCACCTTTAGTCGCTTCCTTTCCCGTTAGAGGAGCGGTCTTGATAATCTCGCCTATTATCTTTACTTCTTCTCTGGCAAAAGGCAGTTGTGGTAATTTTGGTTTACCAAAGATAGTCGTGACTTCCTCTACACATGGATCTCCCACAAGGAGCGCCCCACTCTCAGTGTGGTAGTCCTCAGAACAATCCGTGATCAGCTTTAAACTTGTCAGCGAGGGGATGATGCGGATTCTGAAAGATTCACTGAGGTATCTTGAATTGCCATCCAGAAGGGCAGCGAAAGGAACCAAGTGCAGTGGACTATCTGGGACAATGATCAATTCATCACATTGGAGAACGCTTACAATGGGGCGAATAATATGGTTATACAGGAGGCGCAAAGAATTGACTTCACGCTCTTCAGACTCCACTATCGGTTTAGCAGATGTTACATTAGACGGAGATTCATTTCTTGGCCCATCCGAAGGACGATCCTCACACCGTCGGTGAACGGCAATGTCATTTTCTTTGAAAGCCTTTTCTTGTAGACCCTTTAAAAAGATGGCTGCATCTTCATGTTGAATCTCCTTTTGTTTAAACTGGACATCGTTTTCTCTGCAGAGTACCCATGAATTAATCTTTTTACCGTCAAGTGCTACGAAAACGATTTGTTTAGATACACCGCTTAGCATTTTCGATGCAATTTCTGTAAGGTTATGACACCTTGACGAACGAAATTCGAGGCCATACCGTGATTCCATGAGATCCATTAAGGCCTGTGCTCGTCCTTGCTCAGCAGCAGACAAAGCCTCGTCAATCTTTGAAAGCCTTACCAGAGTTCTCCACAAAGCCGTGTGCGGATTTTGATGCAAGTCACGAAAGTTCACTTTCCACACATCCTCATCCTGAAGAAGGCATCTCATCTCATTAAACACGTTTACGCTAGATCGATAACAATCCAGAGCCCCATGTAAACAATCTGACAATTCAAAATCAAGGCCGAGCGAGTAAAACGCACATACTTTCGCACTCCTGTTACCTGTTTCTTCGGCGATATCGAGATGCTGCTTGTGGTATTCCTTGGCTAATTCCAAATCTCCCATACATCGGTAGTAGGTACCAACTCTTCCACAGGCACATCCTTTGAGAGGCTTTGCCCCTAGCTCATCCGCAATCCTAAGACTTTGCAGGTAGTAATTCATAGCTCCTGACAAATCACCGAGACTTCTGCGAATTTCGCCAAGAACGATAACGGCACGTGCTTCTCCAGCCTTTTGGCCCAAAATTTTGGAAATGCTAACACATCGTTCGTGGCACAGCGTGGCTTGTCTGAAATCACGGAGGCGGAGGTGAAGATAACTAAGGTTGCCATAGGCACCTCCTTCTCCAGCCCTGTCCCCCACTTCTTTGGCAATGCTAAGATGTTGCTTGTGGTAGGCAATGGCTTGGTTGAAATCACCGAGACTGCAATAAGCATTGCCAAGATTGCCATAGGCACCTCCTTCTCCAGCCCTGTCCCCCACTTCTTTGGCAATGCTAAGATGTTGCTTGTGGTAGGCAATGGCTTGGTTGAAATCACCGAGACCGTCATAAGCATTGCCAAGATTGCCATAGGCACGTCCTTCTCCAGCCCTGTCCCCCACTTCTTTGGCAATGCTAAGATGTTGCTTGCGGTAGGCAATGGCTTGGTTGAAATCACCGAGACTGTCATAAGCATTGCCAAGATTGCCATAGGAACGTCCTTCTCCAGCCCTGTCCCCCACTTCTTTGGCAATGCTAAGATCTTGCTTGTGGTAGGCAAGGGCTTGGTTGAAATCACCAAGACCTCGATAAGCATTGCCAAGATTGCCATAGGCACGTCCTTCTCCAGCCCTGTCCCCCACTTCTTTGGCCATGCTAAGATGTTGCTTGTGGTATGCAATGGCTTGGTTGAAATCACCGAGACCTTGATAAGCATTGCCAAGACTGCCATAGGCACCTCCTTCTCCAGCCCTGTCCCCCACTTCTTTGGCAATGCTAAGATGTTGCTTGTGGTATGCAATGGCTTGGTTGAAATCACCGAGACCTTGATAAGCATTGCCAAGATTGCCATAGGCACCTCCTTCTCCAGCCCTTTCCCCCACTTCTTTGGCAATGCTAAGATGTTGCTTGTGGTATGCAATGGCTTGGTTGAAATCACCGAGACCTTGATAAGCATTGCCAAGATATCCATGGGCACGTCCCTCTCCAGCCCTGTCCCCCACTTCTTTGGCAATGCTAAGACGTTGCTTGTGGTAGGCAATGGCGTGGTTGAAATCACCGAGACTGTCATAAGCATTGCCAAGATTGCCATAAGCACGTCCTTCTCCAGCCCTGTCCCCCACTTCTTTGGCAATGCTAAGATGTTGCTTGTGGTATGCAATGGCTTGGTTGAAATCACCGAGACTGCAATAAGCATTGCCAAGATTGCCATAGGCACGTCCTTCTCCAGCCCTGTCCCCCACTTCTTTGGCAATGCTAAGATGTTGCGTGTGGTATGCAATGGCTTGGTTGAAATCACCGAGACCTTGATAAGCATTGCCAAGATTGCCATAGGCACCTCCTTCTCCAGCCCTGTCCCCCACTTCTTTGGCAATGCTAAGACGTTGCTTGTGGTAGGCAATGGCGTGGTTGAAATCACCGAGACTGTCATAAGCATTGCCAAGATTGCCATAGGCACCTCCTTCTCCAGCCCTGTCCCCCACTTCTTTGGCAATGCTAAGATCTTGCTTGTGGTAGGCAAGGGCTTGGTTGAAATCACCAAGACCTCGATAAGCATTGCCAAGATTGCCATAGGCACGTCCTTCTCCAGCCCTGTCCCCCACTTCTTTGGCAATGCTAAGATGTTGCTTGTGGTATGCAATGGCTTGGTTGAAATCACCGAGACCTTGATAAGCATTGCCAAGATTGCCATAGGCACCTCCTTCTCCAGCCCTGTCCCCCACTTCTTTGGCAATGCTAAGATGTTGCTTGTGGTATGCAATGGCTTGGTTGAAATCACCGAGACCTTGATAAGCATTGCCAAGATTGACATAGGAACGTCCTTCTCCAGCCCTGTCCCCCACTTCTTTGGCAATGCTAAGATGTTGCTTGTGGTATGCAATGGCTTGGTTGAAATCACCGAGACCTCGATAAGCATTGCCAAGATTGCCATAGGCACGTCCTTCTCCAGCCCTGTCCCCCACTTCTTTGGCAATGCTAAGATGTTGCTTGTGGTATGCAATGGCTTGGTTGAAATCACCGAGACCTTGATAAGCATTGCCAAGATTGCCATAAGCACGTCCTTCTCCAGCCCTTTCCCCCACTTCTTTGGCAATGCTAAGACGTTGCTTGTGGTAGGCAATGGCTTTGTTGAAATCACCGAGACCTCTATAAGCATTGCCATGATTGCCATAGGCACGTTCTTCTCCAGCCCGTTCACCCACTTCCTTGGCAGTGATAAGACGTTGCTTGTGGTACTGTATAAGCTTTGATGTCCTTTTTTCCATGTTCTATATAAATAATAGTAAGTATTTAATACCAAGTGTTGAAATGTGTGTATGTATTTGTGAGGTACGCGATTTGTACCATATTACTGCAGGACACAATAAAATAATCGTTCACTAAGGTTAATGAAGCTTCAAAGAGGTAATAATAAATCAGAAGTAGAGGTAGAATAGAGTCACGCTGCATCATGACCAAGGTTGTAACCCGTGGGCTGGGTGGGGTTGCCGTATCGTGTGGTGAGTGATGGGTGTGTGGCTAGTGTCCTGGACGCGACGAGTGTGACGATAGTGGCAAGGGTGGCAAGGGTGACAAGGGTGGCTAGAGTGGCAAGGGTGGCAAGGGTGGCAAGGGTGGCAAGGGTGGCAAGGGTGGCAAGGGTGGCAAGGGTGGCAAGGGTGGCAAGGGTGGCAAGGGTGGCAAGGGTGGCGAGAGTGGCAAGAGTGGCAAGTGTAGCGAGAGTGGCAAGTGTGGCGAGAGTTGCAAGGGTGGCAAGAGTGGTGTGTCAAGGATGGCAAGGATGGCGCGAGTGGCAAGAGTGGTGTTACAAGTGTGGCAAGGGTGGCAAGGGTGGCGAGAGTGGCAAGAGTTGCAGGTGTGGCGAGAGTGGCAAGTGTGGCGAGAGTTGCAAGAGTGGCAAGGGTGGTGTGTCAAGGATGGCAAGGGTGGCGCGAGTGGCAAGAGTTGTGTTACAAGGATGCCAAGGGTGGCGAGAATTGGAAGAGTCACAAGGGTTGCAAGAATGGGAAGGACGGCGAGAGTGGCGAGAGTGGCAAGAGTGGCAAGGGTGGTGACAGTGGCAATGGCGGTGTGACCAGGATGGCAAGGGTGGCGAGAGTGGCAAGGATGGCGAGAGCAGCAAAAGTGGCAAGGGTGGCGAGAGTGGGAAGGGTGGCGAGAGTGGTGAGAGTGGCAAGTGGGGTGGCGAGAGTAGCTAGTGGGGAGAGTTGCAAGGGTGGCGAGAGTTGCAAGAGTGGCAAGTGTGGCAAGGATGGCGAGAGTAGAAAGAGTTGCAAGGGTGGCGAGAGTTGCAAGAGTGGCAAGTGTGGCAAGGATGGCGAGAGTAGAAAGAGTTGCAAGGGTGGCGAGAGTGGCAAGAGTGGCGAGAGTGGCAAGAGTGGCAAGGGTGGTGTGTCAAGGATGGCAAGGGTGGCGCGAGTGGCGCGAGTGGTGTTACAAGGATGCCAAGGGTGGCGAGAGTTGCAAGAGTCACAAGGGTTGCAAGAATGGGAAGGACGGCGAGAGTGGCAAGAGTGGCAAGGGTGGTGTGACAAGGATGGCAAGGGTGGCGAGAGTGGCAAGAGTGACAAGGGTGGCGAAAGTGGCAAGGGTGGCGAGAGCAGCAAAAGTGGCAAGGGTGGCGAGAGTGGGAAGGGTGGCGAGAGTGGTGAGAGTGGCAAGTGGGGCGGTGAGAGTAGCTAGTGGGGAGAGTGCAAGGGTGGCGAGAGTTGCAAGAGTGGCAAGTGTGGCAAGGATGGCGAGAGTAGAAAGAGTTGCAAGGGTGGCGAGAGTTGCAAAAGTGGCAAGTGTGGCAAGGATAGCGAGAGTAGAAAGAGTTGCAAGGGTGGCGAGAGTTGCAAGAGTGGCAAGTTTGGCAAGGATGGCGAGAGTAGAAAGAGTTGCAAGGGTGGCGAGAGTGGCAAGAGTGGCGAGAGTGGCAAGAGTGGCGAGAGTGGCAAGGGTGGCGAGAGCAGCAAAAGGGAGAGCAGCAAAAGGGTGGCGAGAGTGGGAAGGGTGGCGAGAGTGGTGAGAGTGGCAAGTGGGGCGGTGAGAGTAGCTAGTGGGGAGAGTTGCAAGGGTGGCGAGAGTTGCAAGAGTGGCAAGTGTGGCAAGGATGGCGAGAGTAGAAAGAGTTGCAAGGGTGGCGAGAGTGGCAAGAGTGGCGAGAGTGGCAAGGGTGGCGAGAGTCGCAATGGTGGCGAGGGTGGCGATAGAGGGGAGAGTGGCAAGGGTGGCAAGAGGGCGACAATGGAAATGGTGGCAAGGGTGGCGATGGTGGTAAGAGTGGCAAAAATGGCAAGAGTGGCTGGCGTGGCGAGGGTGGCGAGGGTGGCGAGAGTGGCAAGGGCGGCAAAAGTGGCAAGGGTGGCGAGAGCGGCGAGAGTGGCAATGGTGGCGAGAGAGGCAAGAGTGGTAATGGTGGCAAGAGGGCAATAATGGCAATGGTGGCAAGGGTGGCAAGGGTTGCAAGACTGGCAAGGGTGGCGGTGGTGGTAACAGTGGCAAAAGTGGCGAGAGTTGCTGGCGTGGCGAGGGTGGCGAGGGTGGCAAGGGTGGCGAGAGTGACAAGGTTGGGAAGAGTGGGAAAGGTTGGCAATGGTGGCAAGAGTGGCAAGCGTGGCAAGTGTGGCAATGGTGCAAGAGTTGCAAGGGTTGCAATGGTGGTAATGGCGGCAAGGGTGTTAAGGATGGAAAGGGTGGCAAGTGTGGCGAGAATTGCAAGAGTGGCAAGGGTGGCAAGTGTGGCAAAGGAGGCGATAGTGGCAAGGGTGGCAAAGGTGGCAAAGGTGGCGAGAGTGGCAAGGGTGGCAAGAGTGGAAAGGGTGGCGAGAGTGGCAAGTGTAGGGTAACTGATATTTTTTTATGCTTAGGATTACGAATTTCAAGCTGCCCGACAACATGACAGCTTTACAACCAGAAAACCTTGAAGTCGAAAGCGGTTGCATGTCAGTAGCGTTGTGATTGTTACATAAAAAATGTTCCGATACTGTTTCGGTGATGCAAGTCGCAGCAACATGTTGCACAAAATAGAATCGAGTTCTACCTTTTGCAACGATTTTTTCAACTTGCAACAGTTAAATTTGTTGCGTGACAAGTTGAACACGCGGTAGTAATACGAGCAACAACTCGTTCAACTTGCAATGCAACAATGACGCGAGACAAATTGAACAAAAATTTTGCTTGTACTACCGGGCCTTTAACCTTTATGTCGTTATGTCCATGTTGTTATCTCTCTAGTGAACCTGGCCTAAGTTTTTCTTGCCACCTCCCTCGTCCCCCGCCCCCGCACCGCAGCCTAGTGCAATATCCTGCCAACAGCAGAAAATATCATGAACCACTCCCCTGTCCCCTCAACCTCTGTCAACTGACCTCCTCTCAAATGGCCGATATACCAAGTGACATATATTTTGTGGTTTGTCTTATCTGACAAATGATTGCTTCATGACATGGGGGAATTAAGAATTAACGCATTAACTGTCAAAGCAGAATGGCCCCTGGTATAATTATCTAGCGAAAGTTTTCGAGAATATTAATGCTCTATGATGTCGGAGAACTATCGAACCCGTTTAGGACTCATCCAAAGTAAAAGAAAACATTAGTACACTATATGTAGCAAGGGTCTTGGACAGGCATGATGATGGCTTGAATAAGACACACCCCTTTGAGAATGCATACCATTTAAGGCGCCGAAGTATTTTGAAATTATTTTTTTGGTTAGGAAAACTATGACCTGTTTGTGACGTCGCGCTAAAAGCACCAATAAAAATATCCTTTGCAAAAGAAACCTTAACATATTGAACTAATTGAAGCATTTTGATTCTGAGTTAAAGATGATAAAAAAAGTGACGAAAGTGAAATTATGTAATGAATCCTGGGAGTGAGTGATGAGTCTAGTCAGTGTGAACTGAAAGATCAGGTCCTGGCACAGAAACGCTGAAACATCAGAAGTGGAAGAAGGGCCAGGGAGAGGGGACTCCCATGTGAAAGGGACGGGGACACTCGTCGCCATTTTGGTCTCACTTAGGGTGCTCCGGGCAAAACCGAAATATCTTTTGCCATCAAGGTCTCGTTCAGGGCTCCACTCGAAGAATGTTTTAAGGATGAAAAAAATTTAAGCCATGTACAAATTGGTTTCCTTTTAAGGGTTTAGTTGAGAATGTCCGATGAGCATCCCGGGGAGAAGAGCAACGAAATATTTTGGATGCCCCTTCCCCCTCCAAAAAATTCTGTCTTATATTAAGTCTATATTGTCGACAAATTCGAAGCCAAGTAGACAGTGTAAGAAAATCAAGGACCCCATCAAAATCGTCATAGTCTCCTTTAAACAAACTACAAACACTCCTCTAAGTCGTGTGAACAGGCAACTTATTGCCATCACGTTGGCAACTTATTTCAATCTTATTTCAGTATGAAGCAAAGATTTACATGGACTAAAATGCCCGACATTTTAGCCGTTCCGAAAGGACATATATGTCCACAAACTATTCTTTTTAAATTTAAATTTCAATTTTTTTCCCCTAACCACACCCATGACAGTGATGATCTCACGTACGTCCAACGTAAGAATTCGAGATTGTAATACTTAAATCGCTTCTATTTATATAACCTTATTCATTTCTTGTCACTGTTGCTGTTGACTGGCAACTTAATACTATTCCTAAGAAAGATGTACTGTGGGCGGATCGATTTCGCCATGTATGTAAATCGATCCATGCTCCGAGCTCAAGTGAATGGGCTGATTAATTCAAATAATTCTGAAAGGATCTAAGCTTTTTTTAAACATTGTTGTTAGATTTTTTACTACATTGGAATCCAGTTTCAAAGATTGATAATTATCAAAGCACTGAGTAAAATTGTAAGCATTGTACGATATAGGAGGTTTTCAAACACTGGATGGCGTATAAAAATCATCAGTCTGCTTAGCTTGGTATAGAACAATTAATTTTGTTATATACCCCAAGTGAAATGCAGTTTTTTTTTTATTTGCACGTAATTCTTATCAGGTTTTTTACATCACGTGCAAGTTTCAAACTTTCTTCAGAGGTTCTACCAGAGTCCAGTGTCTAACAATTTAACGAAGATTAACGCCGCGCCTGAAAAAAAATAATTTAGTATTTCCAGTTGTCCGGTATTAATCCATATACATCCCCGAGGGCCATAGTCCCGAGGGATGTATATGGATGTATATGTATTTCTCAGCATGGCCCGATCTTGCGCTTTCCACGGATTTCACGATCTACTGAGACTTGTCAACCTTATTTAAAAAAATGCAAGCTTGTTTTGATGGTTTGTTTTTCTCTGTGTAATGTGGATAAATTCCGACGTTCGAGGTATTTTCACTAGCACGAAAGGCACGAATCTTGCCTCGTTTTAATGTGATTATAATTCTGGTGTTATCGCATGTTGGTATCATTCATTCCAAATCCCCAGGGTATTTAATCTGCTATTTATATGGCCTGTTTGAGGCTATCTCTGTCTCTTTTCGCCGTTAATTACACCACAAGTAGACCAAGCATGATATTTGCATAATATTAGAATGGCGGTCTTTACATGAGAATTTGTATGGGTTTTTAACCGGGAACTTTTGAGCAATAAATAAAAACGAAATTACTAAATAAAGTCGATGAAGCATAACATGGTGTTGTTTGCTAACGTTACAGCGTTTCCAAGCAATTTGGAGCTATTTTACGTCTAACTACTCTTACCATATATAATAATATACGTGTTGAAATAAGCTCGAATTTCACTCACAAAAATAGTTTTGGCTGTCATTCGGATCCGCATGTGAATGAAACAAATACACACGAATGTTTTTCTGTAAACTTCTTGCTCTTACCTCGCATATCCCGACAACTGGCCGCTTCTGAAAATCAAAAATTTGTTCAAAATAGCCGCCATATAGGCCGTGTCGCTCACGACAGTAACAAAATGGCCCGAAATAGACTGGACACTCGTCAAATTAAACCCCAGCGGTGTGGACACGCTATTTTTGCTCGCGCTTCAATATGTTTCCACTACGAGCAAAATACGCCGCGTTTTGCTCTCTGTGATGCTTACAAGGTGCGGGTTAGTGCGTTGTGTGGAGCGGCTTTTTTATATTTATTTTTTTTGTATAAACAGCTCTTTATGGCAATGGCTAAAAACATACGAAGAAAAACCTCGGCAGAAACGGCTAGAACATTTTATGAAGAGTTGAACCAAAGACAGGAACACGGTCACTGGGGCCAAAACTGCTAGGTGGAACCTAATTCCAGATAAGTTGCTAGGAAACGTTTAGGTATGTCGTGTTCAAGAATACGACACGCGTTGTTGAATTCAAACGAGATAATCAAGCAGGAGGAATTTTTAACTGAGGCAATAGGCAGCGACAAATTTTAGAACGGTATGACCGAAATTGCATAGCTATGTAATTCATCTGTCAATTCATTTTTGAGAATTGGAAAATAAACCGATACACTACAAATCACGGTCTTTCCCGGAATGCAAACCGTTAGTCAAGATCGATAATTTAAGGAAAGACGTGGCAAGTTCTTGTCTTTCCCGGAATTCAAGGAAAGGTTCGACATCAAAACAAATCTATCATGGCGTCGTATACGGAAAACCAATATATAAAAAGAGAACTTTAGCACCTTCGTCGACAATAGGCCATTTAACAGTTGTCTGCTCAGTGACCTGGCCTTTAAATGGTAGTGAGGCTGAAGTTGACCTTGCATTGATACAAACCTCTGCTTTTCTCATGTAAATGCAAACTAGTTAGCATCAGAACGACTTGATTTACAAAGCAGTGAGGTCTGTACCAAACAAGGTCAACCCCAGCCTCGCTACTATACAAAGGCGACGATGCTGAGCAGGCAACTGTAAAATGGTCTGTTTCACAAAAATTTCCAAGTTCAATAGACTGGCATATGAAAAGCTAGTCGACGCTAAGTCCCCACAAAAAGTCAAGAAAAGTGGTGTGTCGACTGCAGCCTACAGTGCCCTAAAGCAATCCACTGGGAGACCAAATTAATTATTTTTCAGTTTAAATTACTTCATAGAAGACTAGCGACAAATGACTTTCTAAAAAAAAAAAATCGGCCGTACAATGATTATAGTGCCAGACAACTCGAAAATATCCATGCATAATGCAATGTGTTTCTGAAAGGAACTGTAAAACCTAATAATAAACATAACTTAAGGTCGCCACACACGAGGGGACTGGTCGCAGGGACTGGTCGCAGGGACCGGTCGCAGGGACTGGTCCCCTGTAGAGTTTACACGATGGAATGAGTCGCGGGGACCGGTCCCTTGAAGGGTTCACACGCTGGGACCTGTTTCGCAGTAAGATAGCAGTATTTATGACGTTTTCAATATATAAAACAAGATAATCACCTTGTGGAGATGAAAAATTATTGTTATTATTATTCCTATTATTGTTCATATCTGAGCGTGCTTACTGGACTGTGTTCAACAATTGTTTTAAAAACATGGAATGTTGACAATGTTCGAAATCCGCTCCTATTTTATAATTTTGATATCAGGTTTCCTTTCGGTGTTTTTATACCAAAAAAAAATGCACCATTTCATCAAAAACTGCAAAAATATAGTTTTCTCCAGGCTAGCTGAAACAAATCAAAACATCCGATAAAATTTGCATAACATAAACCGGATGCTACGAATTCTCTTCATGAAATGGCGCGAAAATATGCCGGACAGCTAGCGAGAAAATTTGGCGGGAACTTTGTTTTCATCGAATTAAAATATCTTCAAAAGCTGCAAAGAAAAAGACTCTTTTGCTCCTTATTATGATGATGGAGGACGAAGAATTGCCTATTTCTTATGAACGAAAAATGTGGGCTCGACAGTGGCTTTTACGAAGGGAACAAAGAGGAGCATTTCACACGCTGTTTCAAGAATTGCCAACAGTTTGTTCAATCTGTTCACTCTCGGGCGTCGCCATCTTGAAACACGAACGTGCAGAATTGTGGGAGCTTAAAATGCTGATCAGCGATTGGTTTGTTTTTAATTGGTCGCAGGGACCAGTCCCACGAACCTGTTCACACGAGGGACCAAGCAAAATATTGCGGGGACCAGTCCCTGCGACTGGCCCCACGAATTCAAACCAGTTTGAATTCTTGGGACCGATTTCGGGGACCAAAATTCAGTCCCTGCGACCGGATTTTTGACGAAAATTGGCCTGTTCACACGATGGGACTTGGTCGCAGGGACCGGTCCCTGCGACCGGTCCCTGCGACCAAGTCCCCTCGTGTGTGGCGACCTTTACTGCGATGGAATTTTTCCTTCGACTTGTGTCCTCCCTGCAATTAGCAAAGTGACCAGTATTCCTTTACGGCCAAGAACTTCCTAAGCTTTCGATCTAAAATTAAATAATTATTTGTTTTTAAGATTACAGTTTAGGCATATCCACAGTTTGGTTTCGCATGTCTCTTTTTCGTTTTTTTGGTTGTCGACAGTTAGTTTCGGAATCTGGGTATTAGATTTCAGTTTCGGCATTTGTTATTTTCGACAGATTTATGTCTTCTTCGACATTTGTTGTTCGACAGATTTCCGTCATTTTGTTTAACATTTCAGTTTCAGCATTTAGACTTTCGACATATTTTCGTTGTTCGCAACTCAGATTTTTAAAAATCTTTTTTCAGTATGAAGCAAAGATTTACATGAACTAAAATGCCCGCCATTTTGATTAAGCCGTTACGATAGGACATATGTCCAGAGACGATTCTTTTTAAATTTGAATTTTAATGCTTTTCTGTTTCCCTCGCCACACCCATGACAGTGATGATCTCACGTACGATTTCCACGGATTTGCGATTTACGGTGACTTGTCAACCTTATTTGAATAACGCAAGGTTGTTTCGATAGTTTGTTTTTCTCTGTCTGATATGGATAAATTCCGACGTTCGAGGTATTTTCACCGGCACGAAAGGCACGAATCTTGCCTCGTTTTATTGCGGTTTTTAATAACATGCGAACTCTGAAATTGAAACCTCAACCAACGGTTTACGTTTTTCGCTGCCGTCAGTCATCTAAGCGCACCTCTCGGGAAACAGAAATTCACCTCAACCGGGTCAAAAGGTCACGTCTGTCGGTTGTGATTGGTGGATTTAGATCCATTTTGTTTGTTTCTGTTTTTCAAGGTTCGTTGGCTGTCGCCATAATTTTTATTGACGGCAGCGAAAACCCAATCGTTAATTGGGCTTTGAACTTCAGAGTTCGCATGTTATTGAAAAGCGCAATAATGTGATTATAGTTCTAGTATTGTCGCACTATGGTATCATTCATTCCAAATCCCCAGGGTATTTAATCTGCTATTTATATGGCCTGTTCCAGGCTAAGCCTGCCTCTTTTCGCCGTTAATTATGCTTCAGGCCAACGTCACGTTGTTTTCCCAACCTTCTCCCCTTCGGCGACGAACTTAATCACATTCGGGCGATGAGTGTTTATTGTGCCAGTGAAGATATGGAGCTATTTATCTGACTTATTTCATAATATTATTCATGAGGGATCATTGTATATAGCCGTTTCCAAGACGACAAAAGCTGTCTATTAGTAGTACGTCGGCTCCAACCGTAAACAGTGTAGTCTTTGTTTTGTTTTATTGTTGCCATTGTGCGGTTTTCTCAGCATGGCGCGATCGTGCGTTTTCCACGGATTTCACAATTTGTTTTGACTTGTCAACCTTACTTGAATGACACAAGCTTGTTTTGATGGTTTGTTTTACGCTTTTGGATGTTCACAAGGTGCGACATTCTCGTTCCAATAGCCCTCTTCGCTTCTCTTAGCCTTTCTCTTAGAAATTAGTAAACCCATCAAGCCGAGAAAACTTGATGGTCTCCAGCGTACGTATGCACGGATTACGCCTGGAGACGAGTTTGTCTTTGTCCTCGATTTGGAGTCCTTCTTACGCAAAAAGTAGCACAAAAACATTTTTTTGTTCGTTTAGAGTTAACTTACTTGTCGTAGAAATTTGTAAAAACACTGTATTACTTCAGAGCTGAAAAATTGAGCACATTGAGCTGACATTGAGCTGCAATAAAGGTGAGCTCAGAGCCGGCCAATTGCACTGTGATGGATAAATGACATGTTAACAGCTACAAAAATTTTCAAATTTTGCGTTTTAGTGGAGTTGACTGTGATGTTCATTTTAGGATTTCGAAAAGAATATTAAATTATTGAGCCACACGGATCAAAAACACGACTTCGCCCTTGCAAATATTTACAAACTACACTTACAAAAAAGTTCCCGCAAAGAACTGAGTACAACTGCAAACCAAAACGAGTAAAACTACTCATTGATACTGCACACCAAAATGTATTTACGCAATTTATAATCCAACTGCTCTATTTTATTCGCTTGCATTTTTTTATATCAGTGAGTCTGTTGAAATCTCGTACACGTGATTTTAGACTCGTAGACGAATATTTACGCCGGTATCATTACTAGTGGCCTGTGCTTGGGTGCAGTGAGTTCAGACTTTTCCTACCGCGCATTTGCTTAAAGGTCAAATGAACCAAAATTTGGACATTCTTTCTTTAGCGATTTTAAAGCAGCCAAACGCTAGAAGAATTCATTATTAAGTAAACTTAAGGCGAAATTTTGCTTTCTGAGCCTTAAAGAGCGAACGAATATTTCCGAAGGCTTCACGAAGGCTTCACGAAAACGTTTCCAAAATGACCGCGCACTGAAATGGAAGGAATGGATCGAGCTTTGAATTTAGTTTGAGAGTTTCAGTTAGTCTGAGTAATTCAAATAATTCTGAAAGGATCTAAGCTTTTTTTAAACATTGTTGTTAGATTTTTTACTACATTGGAATCCAGTTTCAAAGATTGATAATTATCAAAGCACTGAGTAAAATTGTAAGCATTGTACGATATAGGAGGTTTTCAAACACTGGACGGCGTATAAAAATCATCAGTCTGCTTAGCTTGGTATAGAACAATTAATTTTTTTTATATACCCCAAGTGAAATGCAGTTTTTTTTTTATTTGCACGTAATTCTTATCAGGACGTGTGCGGCTTGCATAGGATGTGGCCAAAAGCCACATCCAAAATTGAATTTACTGTTTCTTTTCCGCACGCGAGAGTCACACAAAACACAAAAATAAATTTGTACTCAAAAATTTAACTTGAATGTAAGGATATTTTTCAATGCAAATTCGAAACCGCAAAAGCATCACGCAGGGTAAAACTTTCAATGAATAAATTCGTGTCGTTTTATTTTTCAACTGAAGGAAAATTCAATGTTGAAATACGTACAGAGCGTTTACACACTGTTCCTGTGGACACTGTGAGTTCTGTTTGTATTAGCTGTTTTTTGGTCCATGTTTATTTAGCCGGTGACTGTTATTTAGTGCTTGAAATTAACCGTTATAAACCCAACATAAATACAACCTTTAAAGCATAATTTTATACGCGTCAAAAAGCACGTGCACGTGCATGGAAGCAAATTATCTGGCGAGGATATTGAACTAACGAATTGAAATTCTAATACTTGATCATGACCAGCCAAACCAACAAAGTAAAAGTGCTAATAATCATAACAAATACTCTAACTAGCTCTAGGTAGAATAAGAACGGTGCAAAATGCATACCTCTAACTTCCTTCGTTTAGCAAAAGCCGAACGGACAGGGGGACCTTTGTGCTTCGGGAGGCATTCTTCCCCGTGATTTCTTTTCCGAACAAAAAAAACAGTCGGCATAGCATCCTCTTTGAGGTGGAGTCTGAGCGGCTTGAAATCAGAACCAAAAACCTACGTATCACCAGATTTTCTCTGAAGCAGTCTTCGGTAAAATGAACCGCACAAATGCGAGAGCTCTTGTCTGGCTTAAATTCTTATCTTTTCATTTTCAAAAGCCATTGTTTCCTGAGCTTTGAATTTGCTGGAAACTTAAACGTATTTACTTTCGACTTAGAATTATTTTAGTAGTTTTGTGCTGCACAAAACACCATGATGTCCCATTCTTGTGAGCTCATCAATTTCCCCCAATTTCACAGCACACCAATAATGACGTCACAGTTTTAAGTTCCGAAAATTTCTCGACAATTTTTCCGAACGCTCTACGATTATGAAGGCCTAAAATAAGCATTTTTCAACTTGAAATTTCTCTGTTTTGCACAGTCCAATTACTTTGAAATTTCGGAATATGTTTATTTGGTTCTTAATCAACAAGTTGGCCTAAAAAAAGAAAATTCGAAATTTTGGTTCATTTGACCTTTACCAGAAACGAAGGAAATTCATTCAGTGCTCTATATAAAATTTCCGATAAAGCAGAATAGTTAACATGCAACCAAACAAATACGGCACAAAACTAGATTACAAGCATAGACTACTAGATGTTAGGAAACGTTTAGGAATGTCATGTTTTCAAGAATACGACACGCGTCGTTGAATTCAAACAGGATAATCAAGCAGGAGGAATTTGAGGCAATAGGCAGCGACAAATTTGACTGAGAACGGCATGGCCGAAAATTCAGTTGAACTTAGCTAATCTTTAATGTTGATTCTGTTTTATCTTGATTTGGGAAATAAACCGATACACTACAAATTATGGTCTTCCAAAGGAATTCAAACCGTTAGTCTTGATTTAATGAAAGACGCGGCAAGTTCTTGTCTTTCCCGGAATTCAAGGAACGCTTCGACATCAAAACAAATTTTCTTATCTATCATGGCGTCGTATACGGAAAACCAATGTAAAAAAAAACAAAAACCTTAGCACCTTTGTTGACAACTTCACAAAAGTTTCCAAGTTCAATAGACTGGCATATGAAAAGCTAGTCAGCGCTAAACAAAAAAGCCCACTAGTTAAGAGAAGTGGTGTGTCGACTGCAGCCTACAGTGCTCTAAAGCAATCCACTGGGAGACGGCTTACAGGGTCCCTTTCTGCAGCACTAAAGCCACCAATTAATTATTTTTCAGTTTAAATTACTTCATAGAAGACTAGCGACAAATGACTTAAAAAAAAAATCGGCCGTACAATGATTATAGTGCCAGACAACTCGTAAATGTCCATGAATAATGCAATGTGTTTCAGAAAGGAACTACTTTCTTCCTCTCGTTCGGCATCGTTGCGAATTAATTCTGTAAAATCTAATAACAAACATAACTTACTGTGATGGAGTTTTTCCTTCGACTTGTCTCCTCTCTGAAATAAGCAAAGTGACCTGTGTTCCTTTACGGCCAAGAACTTCCTAAGCTTTTGATCTAAAATTAAATAATTATTTAGGATTTTTTAGATTTCAGTTTAGGCATATCCCTATTTTGGTTTCGCATGTCTGTTTTTCGGTTTTTGGTCTTCGACAGATTTTTGTTTCGGCGTTTGTTATTTTCGAGAGATTTATGTTTTCTTCGACATTTGTTTTTCGACAGATTTCCGTCATTTGGTTTAACATTTCAGTTTCAGCATTTAGATTTTCAACATACTTTCGTTGTTGGCAACTAAGATTTAAATCACATTTCATAATGAAGCAAAGATTTACACGAACTAAAATACCCGCCATTTAGCCGTTACGATAGGACATATATGCCCACGCTATTCTTTTTAAATCTCAATTTTAATGCTTTTTTTGTTGCCCTCGCAACACCCACGTTCAATTTAAGAATTCGAGGTTTTAACATATTTCCTTCTTCTATTTATATAAGCGTTCGGAATACCTCGATTAACCCAGGCAGTTGTATTCGGTTTTTCACGAAGACATCATCGGATAACAATGCCCCCGTATTGATCTCATGCAAAGTCTTGGAAAATTATGTTTTTATAAGGTATAGAGTATTGAAGAAAGTAATCCTTCGTCGGTGGTGAACGACCAAGTATACCAAGTATACCCCCCTCATGTTTTAATAGTTTAACTTTCGCGCGTTACGTTATTATAAAACAAAAATCTACACGTTATAAAATTAACGTGAATTTTCGAAAAGTTGTGGTCAAGAACGTGATGCTTTATGCGCAATAATTTCTATAGCAACCTGCGCTTTCCACAAGATAAAGCAACAACGTTCAACAAAAGAGAGTGGAAATGAGAGGGGGGAAGTAAGGCCTCAGGTTGATATCAGCAGGCAACTTTTGATCTCCCCCCCTGGGTTCGTGGAAATCAGGAACGCTATAGATCAATCGGCGAGCGGTTCGATGTTGCAAAGTCGACTATGTTTAATTGTTTGTCACACGTATGCAACGCGTTAGTTAAAAACCACAGGCTTAGCGGCCTATGTTTGAGAGGTCACAGCATGTCCCATATAAAAATTCAAATTTTCTCACTAATCGCTATTGTGACGTATAGAATTGCTTTATAACCAACAGATACGGAAGCTAACCACGCAAGCAAACCTTGGTGAAGCTAACTGCAAGTAAACTAGTGCCATTGCGTTATTTCGCCGAATTGGGTCACCCATAATATCACGATAATATCGACTATCAATGCACCCAGAATTGGGGGAGGGGACATCTTATTACACTCTAGTAGTATTGTAGGAGTCAAACGAATACCACTTTGGGTGCACCTAAATTTTTCACCTCTTCACGAGACTAGTAGTCAGGGACCAAAGCCAAACCATGCTCACATAGCTCGCAAGGTTTGGCTTTAATCCCTGACTATAGTCCCGTAAAGAGGGTGAAAATTTAGGTTTACCAAAGTAGTATTCGTTTGACTCCTACAATACTACTTGGGAAAAGAAAGGGAGCGAAAGGGAGTGAAACCCGAGGCGGGGACAAGCAATTAGAGAATTGACACCGTGCAGTATAAAAGTTTTTCAATTAATTATAAAAAAATATTTTTTCTACATAATATACGATGGACGAAATAGACTTCGAATCTCTCGAAGATGTCGAACAAGAACTTGCGAGAATAGACCCCGAAGTGTTGCGCTATTTATCGCAATTACTTGGAGAAAACGTGCCCGCAGTTAAAAAGATAATAAGGAATGTGTTAGAAGAACCAATCCCAGAAGAAACAAAGAAACGATTAAAACCACCTTTGCAACCAAAACCTTACAAACCAATACCGCCACCAAGAAAAAGGAACAGAAGACAAAAAATGATTGAACAGTTTAAACTTCTGAGGGAGTTTGACCCCCTCCACCCGCTAAACATAAGAAATGTGGGAGACTACCAGAATGAGGTTGAGGATAAGTACAAGGACGAAACAACAGAGGGTGTAGAAAAGATAAAAGGTAGGCGTTATATTCGGTGGCGCTTCAAAAAGAATCTGCAAAGAGACCAAACAGCAAAATTCATGGAAAAAATAAGAAAGGACGTAAGAACATCATTTTACATAAGGTACGTTTTTGCATTTAATTTGCGCAACATTGAAGACGGAACCTTTCTTACCTTCTACCAAAATGAAAAAGGCTCCCGATGGATAAACAAGCTAGAAGACGCGGAAAAATGGCTGAGGGAAAGGGAGTCTGAACGTCTGGAAGTAGAAAAAATCGAAAGACCAAACACAAAATGGGTCTTCGACCACTACTATGCTGTTGATGTAAAAGTTGTGATTGACCGAACACCTCTGATGGGGACAGGCCCATTACCAGACTGGCTGCGCAACCTTGCGCGCGGGAATCATGCAATGGTGACACTAGACACCTATAGAGATAACATGTGTCTATGGCGTTGTATCGCTGTGCACAGAGGAGCAAGGCCAGATCGAAGCACAAAAGCAGCGCAAGGTCTGGTCAAGAGTTTCTTCAAACTCCGCGATACACCGACGAACTGCGAAAAAACATCACTGGATGAATTGGAAAAGGTAGAAATGCACCTGAATAAGGGTACTGCTTTCTCAGAATGGCTAGGTATCAGAGTTTATATACCAGAGCGTGTAGATGATAAAGAAGTCGTATAGCATCTTACAAGAAATCCAGCGTCACAGTTTAAAAACGTTATGACAATCGGTATTTTTGGAGAGCATTCATTTTTGATAAAAGACATTACAAAGTTGGCGAAAATTTATGCATGCACCCATTGCAACGCAAGATTCACAAAGGTTTGCAATCTTCAACGTCATGCAGATAGATGTGCGCAAGGAAAAACTGTAATAGATTGTCCAGGCGAAAAGGTGGAAGCGCCACAGTCAGCTTACCAGAAAGCGTTTTACCCAAAACATAACGCATCAAATGAATCAATTCAGTGGCTAGAGTACGCAGCAAAGCATTGGAATATGACCATTCACCACGCAATGTCAGGCCACGGAGGAGAGCGATGGATAGGGAAAAGACCAGTTGATGGATACAACCATAAGAGAAAGTTAGTTCTTCAGTATCACGGCTGCTACTGGCACGGCTGTCCAAAATGTTACCCTGATCGGGATAAAATAATTGAACGTGGTGACAGAACAAGAGAAGATCTCTTCCAGGCGACAATGAGGCGCACAGCTTACCTCAGAAAGGAAGGATACAAAGTAATAGAGTGTTGGGCATGCGAAGTCGGAGACAAATATATTGAACAACTACCGGAAGCAAAAACAAAAAGTTACCCGCACGCTATATTGTATGATTTTGAGGCGTACGGAGACAAAAATAAGCGAAAGGATCCGACAGACAATTTAACAATCGAGAATGAGCACGTACCAATCTCGGTGAGCATCGGTGACACCTTTGAAAGAGAGCCAACCCACATCTGCGAAAGAGACCCCAAAGAGCTGATCCGCAAGTTTATGGAAGAGTTGGAGAGACGTGGAAAAAACATAAGGAAACAAGTAAGAGATGAATTTATGCCGGCAGACGTCGCCCTGCTACCAAAAGACCAGAGGAAAAAAATAGAAGAATGGTGCGATCAGGTCCCAGTTCTGGGATTCAACTCGGGGACTTACGATCTGAATCTGATCAAAAACTACTTCGCAGAGCGCCTTGCGGACACAACCAACAAAGTCAGAGTGGCAAAGCACGGAAACAAAATCATGTTCTTGCTAACTTCTGGCTTCCGTTTCCTTGACATAATCAACTACCTTGGCCCAGGAACCAGCTACGAGAAATGGGTAAAGGCATACGACTGCAAGACAACGAAATCATGGTTCCCATACGAGTGGTTTGACAGACCAGAAAAGCTGGATTACCCAGGATTGCCCGATTACCCGCATTGGTATTCAAAGTTGAAAAATGAATTCACACTGAAACTGTCAGAATGGAAAGCCTGCAAAGAGACGTTTCGAGAAAAGGGAATGAAAACCTTCGAAGACTGGGTGCGTTACTACAATAATCTCGATGTGGCACCCGGACTTGAGGCTCTCGAAAAAATGAGAAACTTCTACACTGAGAAGGGAATCGACATAATGAAAGACGCAGTCAGCATCCCAGGTGTGAGCTTACACTACCTTCTAAGGGGGGCTATTGAACGCAACGCTGTTCTTTACAGCCCAAGCAAAGAAGCATATGATATGTTGAAAGCAGCAGTTGTTGGAGGACCGAGCCTCGTTTTCACAAGATACCACGAAGTCGGAAAAACAAGAATAAGGTCACATCAAATAGCGGAACCAAAACTTTGCAAAAACATCCTCGGATACGACGCCAACGCCCTGTATCTCTCAACCATGCTCAGAGAAATGCCCTGCGGAAAAGAAAAAGTTGTACACTACACAGGAGAATACCAAACAGACGGGGCACCAGTACTAACGCACAGACTCAAAGAAGGAAGCTGGTTCGGATATGCAGAAATAGATATTGAGATTCCAAATCACTTACACCAAAAGTTCGAGGAAATGTGTCCGTTCTTTCACAACAAAGTGGTGCCAGCCAAAGCTGTCCCCGAGCATATGCTTAAATACTTGCGTGATACAGGAAGAAAACGAGGAGAAGATAAGAAACTCATGGGAACGTTGTCAGCAAAGAGGATACTTGTGTACGCCCCTCTACTACTCTGGTATGTGAATCACGGGGCAGTTATCAAAAGGGTTTATCGAACAATTGACTACCAACCGGCAAAGATCTTTCCCTGGTTCGTGGAACAAGTCACGGAGGCTCGCCGGACAGGAGATTTAGAAAAAAGCAAAGCACTGCTGGCTGATATATTCAAACTGTTGGGAAACAGCGGGTATGGGAAGCTAATAGAAGCCTTGGAGCGCCAAACAAATGTCATTTACACAAAAGATGAGAAGGTAGTCGACAGAGCCCTGCGAAGTGCATACTTTTCAGATCTTGACGAGATTGGAGAGGCGTATGAGTTGGAAAGTCGGAAGCCACGGATCACAATAAGAAGACCGTTTCAGATCGGAATAGCGGTATATCAGCTGGCAAAGCTGAGGATGTTGGAATTCTATTACGACTTCCTTGACAGGTACTTTGACAGAAAAGATTTTGAGCTGATACAAATGGACACAGACAGCAACTACTTGGCAATCTCCGGCAAGAAACTCGAAGACATAGTACGTCCAGAGATGAAAGCAGAATTCGAAAAACAAAAAAAGAATTGGTTGGCTTGGGACAAGTGGAGTGGTAGAACACCTGGTCTGTTTAAGATGGAGTGTGAGGGGGACCGGATGATTGCGCTCTGCTCCAAATGCTACTATATAGACGATCGAGGAGAAAAAAAGAAGTTCAGCACAAAGGGAATGTCGAAGAAGCAAAACAATATAAACTGGCAGCGTTTCAAGACGGCGTTGGAAGGAAACAAGGATATGGCAACAAACAGAGGGTTTCGGATGCGAGACGGGAATATAGTAACTTACGAACAGGAGAAGCTGGGGTTGAGTGCATATTATGACAAACGATGGGTGCTACCTGACGGGATACACACCGAACCAATTGAATACCACATTTAGTTCGCTTTAGCTGGTGGAAGAGTGGTATCTGGAGGTACAACAAGCAGTTCTTCACGTACAAAACTACGTTTGGGCCCGTCATGTAAATAGTAGAGAACGGGCTGATCAGGTTTGGTAAAAGAACGTTCAAGGTTGTAAACTTTCAAAGACCAGATTGGATCAGTGGCTCTTTTCGTCCCACCTTCAAGCTCACCAGGTTGGTACAAATATCGAACCAAAACTATGGAGGGGAGCTTTTTTTCGTTTAAACCAACAGGTCGCAAATATTTAGTTGACGGTTCTGCATAAACATTTTTTTTCTTGATTGCGGTAGCAGGTTTCATACCAATCAATCGAGTGACTTGGTTGTTCAGAGCAGAAACAACTGAGGGAAGCCTTTTCACCCACTCTGTGGACCGCGGCCCCTCAGGCGAACGCATTTCAACTGCGTACTGATACCCAAACAAGCGCTCGGCAAGGGTACGATTGAAACGTTCAACGATAGCTTGGTCTCTATGAATTTCAGGGTGGCCGCGTCTGATAGAAGTTTTGTGATTCTCCATTTCTTTTGTAACAGCGCCCATAAATTCACGCCCAGGATCAACCTGCAGAATCTGTGGCCACTTCAGAGGTCCACGTATGTAAATTGTCTTAAAAGCTTTGGCAACCTCAGTAGAATCTTTGGAGGTTAAAGGCTGAGCTTCTTTGAATCTGCTAGCAACATCAACAACGGTAAGCGCGTATTTGTAAGTGCTACGGCCCACTTTGTCGTGCGGCAGAAAAAGAAGATCTGCCTGATGCACTTTGTTGGGTGTAGGCACGTCGAATTTTGGGCGAGGGATGTAGCGCGGTGCGGGGAGGTAGATCTGCCAAAGCGCTTGTTTGAACAACCATTCTTTGGCAACAACTTCAGGTACCTTTGCAGCAACCGCTAATTTTTTAATTGCAGAGATACCTTTCCAGTAACCTTGTGGACTGTAGTAACGCCGCTCTAATTTTCTGTCCATTTAAATAATTATGCGCGGACATATATACATGGCGGGAAAAATGAGTTTGGGTGACCCTTACGGTGGGGTATTTGCAACTGAGTTTCTCTCCACGCTTAACGAAGTGTTGCTAAAAGAGGAGGAAAAGTTAATAAAAAAAATAAAAGAAATCAAGCCAGAAAAAGATCTTGACGACCGTTACGACCACGAAGGGGTGTGGGTTTTACCCCACGAAGAGATGAGCCACCCTCCCAAACCAAAATTATGGTATTTAATTTCAGTGCTAAAAAAAGTCGGCATTTCTTTAGAACAGGTCGGTGACGAAATGGGGGTGACCTTTTTGGGTAATGTCATTTGCCAGTTCAAGCAGTTTAATTTCAGGTCGTGTAACTACGTTTGTTTTTTATACAACTATTTTCAAAAGGTCTCAACAAGAGATTGGCCGGCGAAAAATGCAATACTGAAAAAGCTCACGAAAAGATTGCCGACGATGCAACAAACCAGAAATAAAGCGGATAAAAGTTTCAACGAATGGTGGCTGGTGGCAACTCAGTTGCTGATACCCCACCTCTAAACAGCAGTTGTCTTAGATGTTCTGTTAACCTTTACCCCACTGTCAGTGTGGTCTGAAAAACGCAGTTTTGTCTTTGCGGTTGTAAAGGTGTTGTACTTTTTCACAATATCTTGGTACTCACCGTCAGAGATTACACCATCTTCAAGAGCGGGTGATATGAGAGAGTTGATCGTGCTCAGCGTAGCTTCAGCCAGGGTCTGTATTTTTTCGTGTTTTTTCGCTTTCCGCAGGAAAAATTTGCTGGTGACCATGCAGGAGGTTGACACCAATGAAAACAGGGTGGCAGCTGCGATTAAAGGACCGCCAACAGCAACGCCAACTGCAGAAAGAGAAGCGGCCAGCCCAGAGCCGGTAAGAATGGTAGCGACTCCGCCTGTAAATTCACATACCGTTTGGCAACGTGTGTACCACCGTTTGAATTTGACTGAGGTTTCGTAGTAGTGCACCAACTGGTTTTCCAAATTCGTCTCTATCATTTTTATTTTAGCCCGCCTGAATTCTGTTGCAGAATCCATTTCCTATATATGTGTTAAAAAATATTTCGTGGGGTGTGGGGTTAGTCGCAATAGGTGTTGCGGTATTTTCCGGTTTTCTTGTCGTAAATTATTTGGTTACACGGTTCGGTTACTCTGGTAGGGTGTGTCCAAAACTTTTTGCTGAACAGACCGGTTTTTGTGTTAAAGGCACCTTTTGCGATGTCACCACTCCAATACTTTTTAAACAAATCCTTATCACCACCTGTGATAGCCATGATTGCAGCAGCCACATCTTGAGACTGTTGAAAGTCCGGACTTTTTTCGCCGATCTTTTTATTGATCGTTTCACCGACACCCAAACCCACCTTTTGCTTCGAGCTGATTGCGTTGCGCGCCACGGCGTGACCCCATTGCCGTTTGTTTTTGGGAATAGCGTCAAGCGCCTTCACCATTTTTTTGTCTGCATCAAGTTTGCACCCTTTCTCATTTTTCTTGCCTGCACAGACGGCATAATCAACGTCATGCTGCATTGCAACTGCGTCCGTGGCGCCTGTGGGTTGCTGGTATATCTTCAAGATCTTCCCCGTCTTGGGGTCGTAAGAAAGCTGTTTTTCAAGAGGATTGTACGGCCCTGTATAGTTGTGGCCCGGAAGTGTCCACCCTTTCTTTGGTTTAGGCAGCTTGCCGATGGCTTTATGCAAATCAAAAGCCCCACCGCGGGGTCGTTCATAAAGAGGGTTTGTTGGGTCATCTACTCGATTACCCGCATAAATTCTCATATCATAATTACCACCACGTTGGGTACCCCCACTAATAAACCGTGTCTTGGTAATGCCACAACTTGCGCATTTTACTTTTAACATTCTTCTACCATTTTTTGCGGTTGCAAATGTTTCACTTCCCGGTGCGTTGGGTGTGAAGCGTTTTTCTTTCACGCAGTATACCTCCATCCTATATAATAAGCAAAAATTCACTTTTGGGTATCAGCAACTTAGTTGCTACCCACTGTGTGACACCCGCCTTTCAACTTATTTCCTGGTATCATATCTTTTGGTCTTAATCTGTTTGAGGCTTTAGTCAACAAATCCCCAGACAAAGCATCAATTGTGTAATTAACAGCTTTTCTCGCGATTGGTTTGGCTTTATTGGCTAACTTCTTCTGATACTCTGGTTGTCTCAGAAACTCGCTTGCAAAGTATCTTCCTTGTTTCACACCTTGCTTTGCTAAATAAGGAACTCCGTACTCAAAGAAAGCTTCAGCTGCTGTATTTCCAACTGTATCAAGAACCCCACCTCCGAACATTCTTTTTTCAGCGCGTGCAAGTTCTTCTCTCTTCTTTTTGGGTAAACCACTTCTGGTCCACTTAAATATTGGATCCAAAATATTACCTCCTTCTTGAGCACTGACAAATCTTGTCTTGGTAATGCCGCAGCTAGCACATTTTACTTTAAGCAACCTTTTACCATTTCTTGCGGTTGCAAATGTTTCACTTCCCACCACATTAGGTGTGAAGCGCTTTTCTTCCACACAGTAAACATCCATCTTTATACATTATGTGTAAAATAATCCTTCACCACAGCCTCGTTGGCGCGTGTATTTTCAGAAAACATGCTCAAAATATCTCGAAATGTCCGCCCTTTGTTACGTTCGTTCAGAAAAAGCAGACAGTAGTAGCCGCAGCGTACACTGGATTCCCACTGAAGCTGGTTGTCATTTCGTAGAAAGGTTTTGCTACCCTCGAGAATCAACTCAATTTCCCATTCCGCGGGCGGAGGTAAACCGAAAGAGTCAAAGTATTCGCGCCCACCCCAGCAGCATACCCAATGGGTGCCTGGCCCTCCCAGATCATCCATGTTGATTATACAAGGGGAGTGGTTTTTCACGTGGATCTCATCTCTCGCAAATATACCTTTAATGGGGATTTTCAAGTATTGGCACCACCGCTGCAAGTCATAATCAGTTAAGGGGACATCAACGAAGGTAGGCTTTTTTTTGGTCGCCCCAAGAACCAATAAATGGTGGAGGACGCATATATGGTGGAGGGTTGATGCGCATTCCCTTTCCTCCTGTTGGGGGTTTTACCCGCATGCCGGCCCCACTCGCCATCTTGCGCACATGTCTGATTTGTGTCTTGCTCATGTCTATGTCCACGCCCGTTTTGTTTTTGATAGCGCGCTGTATTTTTTTGATCTGCCTGGCGGTCAAGTGCAAAGTGTCGCTGCCCCCGGTTATGGCCTCGTTTTTAAATCTGAGCGTAACTGCTTCTCCTGGCCCAAAGGCCCGCGCGAGGCTTACCTTCTGCCCGTCTGAAAGTGAAATCTTGTGCGGATAGTAAGTCGTCATCTCTTATATTTCATACAAAAATTATTTTACACAGTGGGGGATCAGCAACTGAGTTGCTACCCACACCCCCAGGAGTTTTAAACCATCACCAGCTCATTACCCACCTGCCTGAGAACAAGTTCGGACTCGTACAAAATTCCTGCATAAATGGTGTAGTCTTGCGCGTTGGCCGCCTCGTTGAGCCTGTAGTGGAAAACCATCTGCTTCGGGTCGTTGGTCATGTTATCCTTGTTTTCGCGTAAGTCAAAATAGACTATTGGGTACAGCGTCTCGAAGTTGTTGGGCTGAAGCTGAACACCGGTGTTGTAGTCGTTTTTGCGGTACCGGTAGTTCATCAAGTCATTAAGAATGCGCAGTTTGAAGTTTTCGTCGTAGTCCAGCTCCGGATAGTACTGTGAAGAGCCGTACTGTAGCCGGCAGGTCGCCAGCTTGGCTGAATTGTCTCCGTCAATGTCAAAGGTGTCAAAGAAGTAGGGGTTTTGAGTCAAGGCGTTCTTCTTCCTTGACTGTTGAATGAAAATGAAAACATGTTTTGCGTCTTTTAGACCAGGATTTATCTGCCACGAACCGAAAGCGTCACGCCGACTGGGGCTGGGCTGGATCATTTCATTCAGGTACGTCCATTTCTGAGGTTTCAAAAAGTTTTCGTTTGCGAGCTTCTGCCCTTCGCTGGTGAAACGCAGCATTGGAACCCACAGCTCAAGGTTTCTCACCACTACCCTACGATCTGTGCCATCGTTTTGCCAAATCAGCTCTGCATCCGGTTGTAGCTCAATTTCGAACTCCAGCTGCATGGGGGGGAGAAGCTTGTCACTCAGCTCTTCGAAGAATGAGTACCTGTTAAGCGGTATGAGGGTTTCAACCGTGAGGCCGGCGTGGGCAAGCAAGCCTCTTTGTCTGATTCCTTGGTTAGTGGCAGCGACGGCCGTTACATTGCTATTCGTTGTGTCCAGATACCAAAACTGATTTTTTGCCGCGCTCCTCGCAAAGTCATCAGAAAAATCCAACAAGTTTTTGATGAATATTAACTTGTGAATGTTGTCTACGTTGTAAATGTTTTTGCCCGATGATTTTACCACAAGTTTGTTTATCAGTGAAAATGAGCCGTTAATGGGAGCTGACCGGACGTCCCCTGCAACTGCTGCGCCATCCGCGGTTGCCTCGAAAGTGAAATCAGCCCGGAAGTAGGCGTTATACCAGTCAAACCAGTTGTCTCGGTCGGTAGGTGTGAATTTATAGTTTGTTTTTACCTGGTGCTGATTGTTACCCGGGATAGTGATCGGTTTGTCTAACCCGATACGAACATACTCTGTTTTTTCCAAATGCCTGTGGCTTCTGAACATCTTCGGTTATATATCTTTTAAAAAAATTATTTTAATTTTCCGCCAAATATTGATTTACTTTCAACTTTGCAGCCCGACCCGCGTTTAAAATCTGGTTCAACTTTTTCCGCGAATCCCCGCTCAACTGAGTTGCTGATACCCCACTTAGCATCTTCTTCAGTTTTTGCCGCGACTCGGTACTAAGTGTACTTCCCCGCCGCGGGGTCTTTTTACCCTTAGGTTTTACCGTAGGGGTGCGGGTAGCAACTGAGTTGCTGATACCCCGCCGCAAAACGGCTTGTATCTTGTCAGCCGCTTTTTCTTCTGCTTTTTCGGTGGCTTTTTTCAACATTTGCTTCGAGGCTTCATTTACAGCCTTCTTCAACGTCTGACGGGTGACCTTCTTTTTGAACCGCTTTCCTATATTCATCAGGGTGTCTCTAACAACCCCCGTACCTTTGTGTTTGTATCTATATGTTCCCTTTGGCGCGTCATAATATCTCGCCCACTCGCTCGGATGATTCATTATTATACTTATGTGTAAATTATTTTTCTTTTTCTTCTTCGATGATGATGCTTAAAGCCACGTCTTGGTCATTCAGATCTATAATGTTGTTGCGCCCGTCCGTGATCTTTATGTTTATGGAATTGATTCTATTTTTGTTCACCGGGTGCCACAGGAGGCGGCGGGGCTCTTTCGAAAAGGGGTAGCTGACGGAGAGTTCCGCGGTTGAAAAAGAGAACATAACGTCACCCCCGATGTTGTCCACGGCCCTTGTAATGAGGTCACAATGGATGTAGATCCAGTCGACGCCTCTTGTTATATTTGGGACGCGGTCGCTCCTATTGTTCGCTCCGTCTATTGTTTTCTTGTCAAAACCCAGCAGCGCAGCAAATTCACCTCCACTTAGATCAAGCTCGTAGCCGTCCTCCAACAAAATGACCGTCCGATACGTTGTGCTGTGAAAATACAGCTGGACAATAAACTTGGATTTTTCATCCTTGGGATCCACTCTTCCGATTAGTGACTGAATGGTGGTGTTGAGACCTTTGTAATCATACATCCCGTCCGGAATTGTCACGGTTTTCCAGTTCTCTGTTTTTTTCCGCCATTTGAACACGTTGTTGTTGTACCGTTTCGCGATGTTGTACCACGAATAAGACATAGATACCAGCTCATTTAACGCCGCCTTGTACTTTTTGAAGGGTTCTAAAGCGATTGGCGGGTCAAAGTTAATTGTAAAGTCATGTGACTTGCTGTTG
Source organism: Meandrina meandrites (assembly GCA_963693305.1). NCBI lineage: Eukaryota > Metazoa > Cnidaria > Anthozoa > Scleractinia > Meandrinidae > Meandrina > Meandrina meandrites. The sequence goes on from OY855908.1 coordinate 29,460,938, forward strand.
GCGTTGTTTTGTTTGGCCAGCTGCGAGTCGAGCAACAGGTTGAAATGAAAATGGGTTGACATGTTGCTTATATAATATTACTCAAAATTTCGTGGGCTTCTTTTTGTGTTATTTCCTTTAGCTTTACCAGCAGCCCTAACATCTGCTGGACCTGTTTTTTCAGCTTCAGTGAAGTGTTGCCCGCCTGTATAGACGCCAAGCTTATGTATAGCCTTTCAACCAAAGCGTTTGGATCAACACTTCCGCTTCCTTCCATTTCTCTTTCAGCATCCTCCACACCCTTGGGTAAAACCCCACTGGGCTGTTTATTCCCTTTTCTCCTGTCAAGAATTTCATCTCTTGCCCTTCTTATGTCTGCCAATGTGAAGCCGCGGAATTTTGATTTTGGGCTTTTTACAACATAGTCAGGATTGTCTTTATTTTTTGTTAACATGCTGCTCAGTGTCTGCAGGTCAACCGACTCTGATCCCTTGATACCCGGTTCTTGTGGTGGCCCCCATTTACTTGGTTTTTCCTCTGGGCTTGCCGTTAATTCCATTTCTTCCTCTTCAGCCAAAGGTGGTAACGGTGTTGATGAAGGAGATGGTGGTGGTGTTGATGTAGGAGATGGTGGTGGTGATGATGTTGGTGTTGGTGTTGGTGATGGTGTTGGTGATGGTGTTGGTGTTGGTAGTGGAGTTTCCTCATCCGGTTTGAAATCTTCATCGAAGGGGTTATTTAAATCAAACTCATCCATACCATAGTCTGGAACCTCTTCTTTCTCTTCTTTTGGTGCCGTCCCTACTTGGAGTTTGTCAAGCCGCGATGTGATAGGTTTGAACAAATCCTCACCTGATAGCTGGCCAAACTCTTTATCTATTTTGTTATTTTTTATTGCCGCGAGAATGCTGTCGTTCTGCTGCTCAACTTCAGCCTTTTCGCTGACAAGTTTTCGCCACTTCTTCATGGACATATTTTTGCCGTATATATAACAGAAAAAAAATGAAAATCCCAAATTACGACCCCAGTTTGACTACAAAAAGTAATTACAAGCAAGGCCACCCTTGTATGCCAGCAAATACCTTTCGTATGCTTATTTGCGGGCCGAGCAACTCTGGTAAAACAAATATTCTCATGCATATGCTTTACAGGCTGTTGGTCTACGACAAAATTTACCTTTGCACAAAGAACCTGCATCAAGACAAGTACCAATATATGATTGATGATTTCGATAAAAGAGTCAATCCTGCGGCTGGGTATAGTGTTATTGAAGGCGCCAACGATGTTATTCCTCTTGAGATGCTGCCCACTGACAACCAAAAAATTGTAATCTTCGATGATATGGTTTGTGAAAAAAACCAAAACGACATTATCGATTATTTTATGAACGGGCGGCAGCGCAATTGCAGCGTCATTTATCTTTCTCAAAGCTACTTCAAGACCTCCAAAAACATCCGTGATAATTGCACCCACTTTTGCATTTTCAACTTTCTTCCCAGAGAAAATAACCGTATTGCTGATGAATTGGGAATTGACAGAGAGCTGCTTGAAAGGGCTACCGATGCTAAATATTCTTTTTTATACTACGACAAACCAAAAAAAACCACACTCAAAAATTTTGATGAAGATATATAGAAGAATGGGATATCTTAACGGTGCGACGGGTGCAACTCAAACACATGAAGAGTCCGCTTCAATCCGAGGGAAAACCGGCCCTGCCGGCCCTGCTGGTCCAACTGGCGCAACTGGACCCGCGGGCCCTAAAGGTGAAAAAGGTGATAAGGGAAATACTGGCCCGCAAGGACCTAAAGGAGATAAAGGCGATGCTGGGGAAAAAGGAATAAAAGGTGATAGAGGCTCACAGGGGCCGCCCGGACCTGCTGGTCCTTCGGGAGCAACGGGACCTACAGGACCAACCGGAGCTACAGGACCTACGGGACCCACTGGAGCTACAGGACCCGCGGGTTCAAAGGGAGCTATGGGGGATAAAGGTGAAAAGGGGGAAAAGGGTGATAGTGGGGATATGTCATCAGCTAGCGTTACTGGTGACATTGTCATGAACGACCATGCAATCAAACAGCTCGCAAATCCTGTCGGCGATCAAGATGCTGTAAATCTCACTTCAATGAAAAAATATGTGGGCTCCTCTGCAATTACAACTGGGCACGCCCATAAAAAGAATGACTTAGGTTTTTTAACCCAAAGGGTTGGTGTTTCAGCTGTAAACAATATTTCTTCTGTTACAGTTAAAGACTTTACATCCAACCTTCACAGTGTCAATAAAAAGGCTTACACTTTTAACATTATAAAAACAAGTGACAATTCTTTCAACTCGCGTTTGGCGTTGAATAAAACACCTCTAAAAGAAGGAGAGTACACTATATGTGTTGAGTTCTTTTACCCTAAAAACAAAAACGACCAAAACTGGTTTCTTAACCCTTTAAACAAGTTGGCCTCCAGTACTATTACCTACCACACCAAACGCTTTGCCACCCATAACCCTCCGTATATAAGGATCATTTTTAATACTTACAAATTAAAAGATAAGAATGACGACACTATCTATTTTGACATTTTAAATCCGGGTTATGATGGTTCAGCACCTAGTGAAAAGGCCGCTTTAATCATTTACGGTGTAAAGGGGTATCAATCAGATATAGACGGAATTATTTACGATGATGTTTTCTTTCTCGCTTCCGACGGTGATTTTACTCTACAAACAAATTTAGATATGAACTTTTTTCAAATAAAAAATTATGATCCAGGCTTCGCAACAGACAACGATACAATCAAATTACAAAAAGATTTAGATCTAAACGGTTATGCGATAAAAAATATCAGACCAAGAGTAGTAATACCTGGAGAATGGAAATCAGATGAAAATAAAGTAGGTAAAAGAACTTATGTTAAATTCGGTAATTCCATTGCTGTAATGTCGCCATTTCCTTGCTTAATTGAGGGTGTCTCAGCTTTAATTATCGAAGAAAAGGTTCCCTCTCAACCTTATGACAGAATAGGTTTTGTTTTTAGAAAACCTGGCACTTTGTTAGCTGAGGCTCCCTTTATAAGCGTACGTAATGCTAATGGTTTAAGATACCAATATACGGAGGCTAGTATTGGCGGTGATTTTATAAGATTAGATCCAGGACAGTATATTATGGTTTATTTATCTCATCACGACGAACCAAATATACCCCCACCTAATTCAAAACATGTATTAGTAAGTTTAATTTTAATAGACGATTTTTCTTTTAGGTAGTAAGCCTAATAAGTTTTGATGTTCCTTTCTGCCCGCTTGGCTTGGTAATATATGTAAACAGCTCGAATTATAAAGCGCAGCTGTCAATCAATTCTTATTCTGTGGTTTACCTCCCACGCAAATCTTTTGTTTTTACATTCTTCAGTGCTAAAATTCTGTGGTTTAGCCTAAAAAAATTACAGAGCAATCAAATCTATTGTTCTTTCGCTCCGCTCTGCTTATTTTTTAAAAAAAAAAACAAATTAAGACCTGTCAGTTTTCTATTTAGACGTTAGTAAGATTATGTAAATACGCAAAGTTCAAGAACTTTCTTGAATATAATTACACGGGAAGACACGCAAAATGATTTCACTATTTCATGCACTTATGTATGTTATAAACGAAATTTCAACACCTGTTTGGCAAAACGAGGTCAGACAGATAGCACGTCAAGTAGTGGAGGCTATGAGAGAGGCGGAAAAAAATAAACAGTCTCGCTTGGTAAGTTAACTTCACTCAATATTGGGCTTGTGTAATATAAATATTGGTTTCCGCTCTTCTTCTCAGAAATATCACCAACCTACGTCGAAAGATTTCTTAAAACACTCATCATAATCATCTTCATTATAAATAGGATAGCCGAGATAGTGTCTGAATCCATTTCTAATACACAGATTACAGAGACCATTTCGCGAACATCTGCTTCTGTCACATTTATAACAGAACAAGACCCTTACAATTTGTTTATTGCGAACGCAAAATGGTGCTTCTTTGATTGCAGCATGAACTTCGTCCCAGCCAAGAGTTTTTCGCTGTCTGAGCTTCATTTTAATATATCCTTTGCGGATTTCTTTTCGAACCTCGTCCCAGCCAAGCATTTTTCGCTGCCAGAGTTTTATTATAATATACTCCGTACAGATTTTTTCTCGAAGTTCTAGTGGAAGTGCTTTTATTAATTCCAATGTGTCTGCCATTTCAGCGTATACACTGTCGGCATAACTCTCTAATTGCTTGGTAAAAGAAGATTTATTACATCTTGTGGACTCATTTTTTTCATTTGCGCGATAATGTGTTCTATTGCAATTGGTGGGCGCTCTTGTTTGGTGAGGGGTGAGTGAAACACTTCATAATTGGGTCGCCTCTTTTGTTTATATTTACTTACTTTTGGTTTTCTCATGCTTTGATTTGTAATACCGCTTCTTCCTCTTCCCATCTCTGTGTTTTATACTGCACGGTGTCAATTCTCTAATTGCTTGTCCCCGCCTCGGGTTTCACTCCCTTTCGCTCCCTTTCTTTTCCCAAGTAGTATTGTAGGAGTCAAACGAATACTACTTTGGTAAACCTAAATTTTCACCCTCTTTACGGGACTATAGTCAGGGATTAAAGCCAAACCTTGCGAGCTATGTGAGCATGGTTTGGCTTTGGTCCCTGACTACTAGTCTCGTGAAGAGGTGAAAAATATAGGTGCACCCAAAGTGGTATTCGTTTGACTCCTACAATACTACTACTCTAGTAAATTCCTGAAGCGATAATATCGCAATAATATCCAAGATCATCGCGCCCAAGAAGGAGGAAGGGGATATCTAAGTAGATTCTAGTAGATTCTAAAGCGATAATATCGCGATAATATCTGTTATTATACATTAGAATTACTTTGAAACATGTGATTGGTCGAGAGCATTCAGTCAATATACAGTAGCATGTGAACTTGACATGATAACCCAATATCTGCAGTAGATATTGGGTTATCATGTCGAGTTCAAAGTCCACCTAGTTTCCAAGCCCCTCATCCGTATAGTGCTGTCAAACTTTTGAAAATATGGCTAGGCGATTCGCCTCCGTTTGCGAATAGGAATTGAACGTTTTGATCGAGAACAACAAAAACAAGTGAAAAATTTCTGAATGATTATTTGAGGGAGAAGAACCTGTAAGCGCACATTTGGAATTAAAGCCGTTTTGCATCAGACTAAAAGTCTTCGTTTGCAAATTGTTTGAAAACGTATAATAAAACAATGATTGAATTCGGTTTTCGCATGATATCGTGAATTATCAAAACCGAGGTCTGTGTTATCTGCTTCAGCCTTCGGCTTCGGCAGATAACACAGACCTCGGTTTTGATAAGTCACGATATCATGCTCAACCTCATCCAATAATTGCTTAATATCATCGTACCGAGAAAGGAAGAAGGGGGTATCTAAGTGGACTCCAGAAGATTCTAAAGCGATAATATCGCTTAACACTGCGCGATATTTTGAGCTTTCGAATTTGCACTGAGATAAATCCTTCTTTGAGTCAAATGAAATATTTGCGTGTACCAATCAATTTATATTTCAGCTATTGACTCCCGAGTTCGAACAAAACAATGAAGGAAAGCTTTTCTGCAAGAGAAGTGCTTGGCGTTCATACCGTGGTTTCGTGTCGCACGTCCTGATCACGTGCAAGTCCGTGTCGCCCCAGGGAGTTATACAGTTTTGACGCGACGCGTGATAAGTTCTCGTCGAATATAAATTTGCATTTCGATTGGACTCGGCTATAACCATATCTTTTATGCTTTACTGTGTATAGGCGAATCATTGTTTACATTTTTTCCTCATTAGCATACGTTTCTCGTTTACTAATCAAGTTATAAAAATATCATTTCTGAATATCGAAAGGACATAGCACAATAAACTTCCCGAAAATTTCAATCCGAAATACCAAATGTTCTTTGAAATGTGCAGCGTTGAAAACTTGAAATTTTACAAAGAATTGACAGAATGGGCTCATTAACATTTTGCACCTTAGGAATTTTGCATTCTCCTTTGGCTGCTATCGCCTAAAGTATTACATGCAAAGAGCTAAATACTGCACCTGCTACTAAGTTTAACAAGCTCTTTCAGTTATCAGGAAGTAAATTTTTGCTAAGTATGCTGCGTTTTTTGTCAAATGTTTATACTAATGAAGTCTGTTCGAGTTAAATGTGCCAATCGATACCAATCGATGAACGGTTTTTGTGTGGTTATCGATTGATCATCGATTGACCGATACCAATTAACTAATTTTATCGATTGATATCGATTGATCGATTGGTTTTCCGATCATCGGTTTTCATCGATTGGATACCCCGGGATGTACTGCTTTGGTTATATTTTTTCCCGTATCTAGCAAGAATGATTCTCCGTAAGTAGAAATAAAGTAGTAACCGTTTATATAGGTGTTTTCTGTTTTGTATGTAAACAGCGTCCAAGGTTATTTTCCCCGTGTATTTATTAACAAAATCACTGCTTATATGTAGCATAGCTAGTGACAGTTTTTATTGAGAGCAAAAAATAATGGCCGATGATTTTGAAAAGATTCAAGCTGTACTTCAGGTCGCACTGTTAGAACAACGGTAAAACTGCCACCTCGACTTTCGAAGGTTTAAAACGCTTCTTATTATTGACGTTATTGACAATCAAGATTAAAAAAAATGAACACTGACGTCACGAGTGATACATTTAACAATTAAACACTCGATAATTCTTTCAGCTGTTGAATAAAAAGAACTCAATATGCCTAAAAAGAATCAGTACCCAGGCGTCCTCGGCTCAACTGTGTCTGGGCTCTATTTCAAGTACCGGAAATAATAACTGAATATTATCATAAAAATAGAGTACGGAACTTGATATAGTGTATGGGTTATTGGGCAATCTATTTGCGTTGGCTCTTTCGCTGGCTTCATTTAGACTCGCTACACCGTGCTGAAGAGTCCCAATAAGGACGAAACAGCTGTCAACGGTGAAACGGTTGTAATCCTGCTATATCGGTTCTAGTGGTGTTGGTGCCTCAGAGTTTACTCTTTTACGTAGTATGATCAGCCTTGCAGTATTGTTTGTCAGTAGATATCCCATTATCCTCTGCGCTGTATATATTTTCGCGATTCCTTCCTTTGTGCACATTTCTCGTACGACATCACTTGTCTTGTCAGGGAAGTTATTTAATCTGTTCAGCACGTCATGGCCAACCCACCGCTAATTTTACCACCGTTGCAAGTCGGAGTACAAGAAGTTCCAGCAAATATTCAGGCTGTTCCTCAAGCTGCTGTTCCTGAATTGCGGTCGGCTAAATCTGCTAACGAATTTGTACCCCACTGAAAAGTTAGTACACGCATTCATCACTTCCAAACTAGAAAACGCCAACTCGCTTCTATATGGGCTACCTAAATTTTTGATAGATCGTCTACAAAATGTCCAGAATGCTGCGGCTCGCGTTGTTACTAGAACAAGGAAATACGATCATATCAAGCCGGTCTTAAAGCAGTTACACTGCCTTTCAATAAGCCAGCGCATCAACTATAAGATTTTACTTTTAACCTATAAAGCGCTCAACGACCAGGCCCCTAGTTACATTACTGAACTGCTAGAGCCTTATGTACCAACCAGAAATCTTCGATCCTCCTCCAAAAACCTCTTGAAAGTACCACCTGTCAAGTTAATAGGCTATGGTCATAGGTGTTTCTCTTTTGTAGCACCTAGCCTATGGAACTCTCTTCCGAACAATATAAGAACGAGCGGCTCGCTATCAGATTTTAAGACTTGTATAAAGACATACTTTTTTAACAAATTTTACAACTAGACTTTTGGTTAGTCAGTTAATTAGTAGATTAGATAGTCTAGCTAGTCAGTTAGTCAGTCACTTAGTTAATTAGTTAAATTAGTCAGTTTAAATTTAAAGGTTTTAATGATTCCTAGTTTTGCTTTCATTTTTACAGCTTAGCTATTTTATTTGTTAGTAATTTTTTATCACTGATGTAAATTTTTAATGTAAATTTTATTTTTAATAACATTTTTTACTGTAAAGCGCCATGAGCCATGGATATGGCGCTATACAAATCTAGTATTATTATTATTATTATAAATATGAACCCCAGCGGACCAACTCAGCTAGCGGATTTGGACCCTATACGCGGTATTTGGTAGAAATAACAACATATACCATTGGTCGAGATGTGTTAGACATGTCTGCCACAGAAGACAAAACTGCAGCGGTACAGGCGTTATTGGCAATTACGGAGTTGTGCAGGGAACTGGGGCGAGTTTTAAATTTTAACCAATGGATAAACGGACACCAACACATGCAAGATCACATCGAGGTTGGTCATCCTATCAAGTTTTGATGCTTTTAGGATTAACAGAGGCCAAGTTATGGACTTTCAAACATTGTTCAAAATCCATACAAACGTCTCCAATTTTTAGACAGCGTCCTCGAAAACCATCACTCTTATTTCTTTTCTCAGTTTTGAGGCAATTGTAAAATTCTGTCATTGACCTACTATCTGGAGAAGCTGAGATGAAAGTCACTATGTTTGCCCAAACCCTAACCCTCACTCTATAATTTACACCGTTGATTGGCTGGTGGTGTTCCTGTGTCCTAGCGGATTTGGCGCCCTGGATTTTTAACCCCGATCTAATTCAGCTAGCGGATTTGGACCCACATTTGCGGATTTGAACCCCCTCCAGCAAAAATCGCGTAAGGGAATGAAATCGTGATTAAACTTTTTTTTCGTCACTCAGAGTTTTGTAGATTGAGCAGGTAGAATAAAAACAAGTTCAACTAATAAACCCCTTAAAGCTTTTTTCGTCAAGTGAGTTTAGACAATAAGACATTACTTGACTCTTATTACATTGTTTTCTTTGTGTTTTACTTTTCACAAATAGTTCCTTTTTTCTTTATACGTGTTCGACAGTAAAACAGTTTTTCATAACGCCGAGAGTAAGTGCTAGTTTGACTTATTCACTGCGAATTTTTTCGGTTATGATATAAGCTTAACAATGTGGCATGGGAAGCTTCGATATCAAGATAATTCTACCAAAAGCGCAAAAAGAAAATTTAACTTATTTATGTCCGCATGTGAATTTTACGGGATTGCTTCTTTCTAAATAGTTTTTATTGAAGTATTTGGTGTTATGATCCCAAAGGGCACTGACAAAAAGGTAAAAAAAACTTACAAATGGAATAAATTATCGATAGAGTAGTCCATAACTGCTAGCGGATTTTGATCCCGGTGTCCAAATCCGCTGTCCCGCGTTCCAGCGTTGCAGCGCGAAAGTTGCCGGACTCCGAAGCCTGGGTTCCAGTGTTATCAATGTAATGGTGGCGTACAATTGTGATTTGCTGTGGAAGTTATAAAGAATACAAAGCCAAGGTAAGAGAGTCTTTAAAAATACATTTTTCCTATTAAGTTAAGCTATAGAATACAGATCACCTATATGCAACTCACTGAATTGGAATACACAGCTTAAAATAACCGCAGGACAGTCGCCGGTCAATAATACAATCGAACCTCAGCTCACAATACTGATAACATTACTCTTTGTATGAACGGCAATCAAGATCAATCTACCCTAACACGTTTTACTTTTTTCTTTGGGCGTTAGTTAAGTGAATAATGGCTGGAGCCGAACGGTTCAGAATCAATGTTTCGAATGCTTATGCCAATGTAGTTTAATACAAACACCTCGAAGCCTGTTCAAAGGAAAGAAAAAACCCTCTGGTCCCGGATATCTTTGACTAAGTTATACACAGTTTACACAATCATGGATGTATTGTGCGCATGCAGTTGAATACCCATTCGAGCACTTAGCACTTTGTTCTTCATGACCTTCCATCCTCTGCCGTTTTCGAGTTACTTCAGATTTGATAAGGGTTTGTTTGTTTGTTTTTTATTTATTTTAAGCGCAGATAGCTAATTTTCCTTGTTCAGAATGAAAAACAACAGGGCCATGATCTTTGATGCCGGCCGCGTGCAAAAGCCGAGTGCCATGCAAGCCAACTCGAGGTCCGTATGAATGATATTGGGTTCCGAAGTTTCTTTTGTTACAATACGCAGCTGATGACATATAAGATGCTGGCTTACATGGATACAGCATCCACAGAAATTTGAAACGACATAGCGACTCGTCTCACAAAGAGCTCCCCATTCTCCATATGACATAGGTATTCGCTTTTGAACTTTCTTCATAAAAGATATAACTCAAGGCTGTTTTATTTTTACATCGCTAGGAGTTGACAACTCTCTCTGTAGTTTTCCAAACTTCCACAACAATTTCTACCTGGTCGTTTCATAAATTATGAAAACAATGTATCAAGGATAGTTTTGCAATACAGCGAGTGTGTACCAGGGCTCCTTCCCATGCAATTCCTTGTTCTCTCCACGCATACAGGTTTTGACTAACCGACCCACCGGCTGATCGCTGATACCGATTTTCTGTAATCATTTCCTTAGGAACACGCAGAAGCATCCACCTTGACATCAGAGTTCATTTAACAAGCAACTCCATGCCTCGTCTGAAGGGAGCCAACTGTTACGCGCCTGTTAGCGACGAAGAAAATGTCACTGGACGTAAAGTGGCAAAGACTATGACAGTTTTCACGCACAGTGAACAAGCACACAGTGGAATGAAGCGGTATGCATGTAAGTATTGTAAAAAGTGCTTTAGATTTTCATCAGGTTGCAAGACACACGAACGAACACATACAGGAGTGAAACCGTATTCATGCAAACATTGTAATAAGAGCTTTAGCCAATCGTCAAGTTGCAAGAAACATGAACGAACACATACAGGAGAGAAGCCGTTTTCATGCAAGCATTGTAATAAGAACTTTAGCAACTCGTCAAATTGCAAGACACATGAACGGACGCATACAGGAGAGAAGCCGTTTTCATGCAAGCATTGTAATAAGCGCTTTAGCAATTTGTCACATTGCAAGAGACACGAACGAACACATACAGGAGAGAAGCCGTTTTCATGCAAGCATTGTAATAAGAGCTTCAGCCAATCGTCAAATTGCAAGAAACATGAACGAACACATATAGGAGTGAAACCGTTTTCATGCAAGCATTGTAATAAGTGCTTCAGCACTCTGTCACATTGCAAGAGACATGAACGAACACACACGGGGGTGAAACCGTACACATGCAAGCACTGTAATAAGAAATTTACCAGATCAGCATACTGCAAGATCCACGAAAAGCGACACTCACAAGAAAAGTCTTTAAAACAAGGACGTCATCCTCAAGAACCGACGGCAACTTCATGTTGCAAAAAGTCCTGTATGTTGTCTTCTTTGACTGACGAAAATTCAAAACAAATTGAAAGCCTCATCTGTTGGATTTGTCAGGAGGAATTTAGTACTAAGGCATGTATAGTCCAACATTACGATGATCATATGAGGAAGGTAATGCCTACTTAGATGACATTTTAAGCCACGGAGCCCGTATGTTGATCTGTCTGGTATGTCCGTTTGTCAATCTGTGGACAAAACTGGGATTGTATCCTGAGAACATGGGTGTTTACCATTCACAAAAAAAATTCGAAAATCTCGGTTGGGAAAATTTCCGTTCGGGAGGAAACAAGTCTAGTTCGTTGCAGGCTCCTGTCTGTTCTCTGTCTGTTGCTCACTAAATGTCCCGCGAAAGATGTTGATGTTACATGAAATCTTAGAGTCTGATAACTTAGAACATGACGGTGAAGCTAATATCCTTGCAGCAACTGCAACTTTCATGAGATGTGACCAGCCCCGAAATTAAGCATATTTCGAATGTTCGTTACCAGCATGTTCAAACGATGAATTTATACCCTGCTCAAAGAAAGCTTGGCTTCGGGCACAAATTCCAGCTTCCATTTAGATGTGTGGAACAATGGTGATGAAGTTAATCTCTTAGATCTGCTGCAAGTACGCGACAGACAGAGCACTCATATAAACCCTGAAAACGCGCCTGTGAAGAACTTGCAGAAAACTGACCCTCCATTTTAGTTGAAGCTTAGGAAGGAACCGAGGGAGGCCTGGCTGTGAAAAGGACCGCGAAAGGCTTGGGACTCGAGAAAATGCGAGAAATCTGTAAAAGGAACACAAATTTCCATTGGGAAAGTTTCCTCTGGAAAAAAAAAAACAGCACTACCTCTTTAGCAATTACGTTTATTTCAAAAAATATTTTATTGGAGCGAACCGAAAAGTCGTGTTCCATTTGCATCCCAGCCCTAATTTGCGGAATTTTTTATAAAAGGCAAACATCCACAGGTATAAACGCTGCCATGTTAGGCCGCTTATTGATTTGTAGTATGAAATTATATTATTATGTGATTACCCATTTATAGATTTGTTTTGCTCATTCTGTCATTTTCTGTGGCAAGGTTTTCTAGCTTTTGTCACGGGCCCGGGGCTTTTGTCTCGATTTAAGTGTGACATTGTTATTTTTAGCAAAAGAGTGCTGAATAGGAATGCGAAGTATTCAGCGGGTTTAGGCTTTAAATGAAGACGTTGACGGAAAAAGCTCGTTCACTAGTTACCCTGTTCACGTTGTTTCTATGTTTTTCCTTTTTTTTCTTCTCGTTTTGTTCCGCGGCTTGTCAGTGACAGGTTTATAATAAACGGCACGCGATGCATGCAGAAGCGATGACGTTTCACAAGGGGTCTTTGATAATTTTCAGGACATTTGTCAAAAAGTTAGGGTACATAAAAGTAACTGACAACTTCTGTGCTGAATGATTGTTCAACAAAAATTGCGTTATCTTGGCGTGACATACGATATACGATATACGATGCAAGGTCAAACGCTGTCTAAAATTGTTTACACCTTTTGTTTTAAAGAATGGAGAGATTTCTGTTTACTAAATCTTATAGAACGCATCAAATATAATTTGTTTCTTTCGTTTATGCTTTAAATTAGTCCTTTCTAACGGCCCAGGAGTATTTTGCTTTGAGTTCTATGCGACGATTTCTTGTTGAGTTGACTTGATTTCTTTTCCCAGTATTCGGTTGGAGTGTGTACAATATGCGAGCCAGCGAGTCATGCGAGCCATGCGAGGCAGACCTGCGAGGCACTTAAAAATACCAATAAAAAGGCTACCTATACGATCTGTAGGCTAACCGAAGTGCTTTTTTGGCTAACCGGAGTGTTGCTAGGTTAACCAATGTGTTATTTAGGCTAACCGAAATGGCTCGCTTGCCTCGCATGACTCGCAAGCCATGTGAACCGGGCAAGCAAGAAATCCCTTATCCCAATATAAAAGCTAACCGCAAGCTACCTAAGAGCTAACTGTAGGCTAACCGAAGTGCTATTTAGGCTTACCGGAGTGCTATTTAGGCTAACCAATGTGTTTTCAAGTGCCTCGCAGGTCTGCCTCGCATGGCTCGCTGGCTCGCACATTGTGCATTCCCTTCGGTTCTACAGATCGGTTGATCACAACAGGCAACAGACAACAGACAACAACAGATCCTGTCCACTCGCACGGCGAGATTAATCGATCACGTCATCGTCATCGCTTAAAAAAAGGTTTAAGATGGCTCACCTTTTCAACAGATGTTTCAAAACTGCTAATAATCGGTTGCTTCGTCTGCAGTCACGACAGACATCACTTCTTAACTTTATGCCAAATTTATTCGATAACTGATAAAGTGCAACACTCACTGCAGACTCGAAATCTCAATTTAACAGCTACAAATGAAATAAGGTTTGCCGATCGGTGATGATACAAGCTGCAAAAAAATATCTTCCTTTGCCAAAAAACAAGATGGCGGATCTCAAAAAGAATACAACCAATGCACCTAGTTCCCATTGCTCTTCGGTTCAATTCAGGGAGTAATCGTAACACCGTAACACCAAAAATGCCATAAATTCCATCGCTTTTCCACTTTACAGCATTAACCGATGACGTCATAAAATGACGTCATCGCTTAAAAATGAGATAAGAGCTTATTTTGTTGTTCATACCATTTATTGAAATCAGAGGCAACATTTAACAGCTCTAATTATTCTGATTTCGAGCGTTTCGGATACGTTTCATGTGTTTTATGTCCATGTGCTTAATGCTCAAAGTGCTTGCACTGTACAAAGAATATATGGTAGGGTGGACGATATTAGGGGCCTCTAGATCGGAGTTCGATATCGAGAACGAGGACGACTTTCGAATTTCAATCCAGTTACGTTCCCAGATCCCTCACACTTCAATCTCTGTTTCTGACCAGTTAAAAAGGGGTATGAGATTGGTGTGAAATGTGATAATCGAAAGCATAAGCGTGAGGTGAAAACAGTCGTACTCGTACTCAATCTCGTGTTCGTGCTCCGATCTGAAGGTTTATATTGCTTCAGCCAGTGTTGCTATTTAATTAGCCGGTCTGAGGTTACCTAACCTCCTATGCAGACATTCCTTTGGCTCGTCACGCACTCCACCGCAACATTCGCTGAGGAGGAGTGCCTGACGAACCGAAAGTAGCAGACTGTTGAATCAGTCCATTAGGAAAAATTAATTGTTAGTTACCGTTATTGTTGAGTTTATATTGAGTTCTTGTTTCATATGGCGACCTTTCATACAGTGAAAGAGGTTTGTTACACGAGAAGGGGTTGTCAAAATTTTTCTGTAACGTTACATGTAGCAATCTGGCTATAATTTTCCCATACATAACGGAAATCATGATGATTCTCCGTAAGAAAAACTAAAATATTAACCGTTTATATAAGTGTTATCTGTTTTGTATATTTTCCGTTCAAAATTGCTGAGTTGCAATTAATAAATCTACGAGGGTCTGGATGGGGTTAACTGACAACTGACAAATGGCCAAAATTTTAACTGACAACTGACATATCGCCTAAAATTAAACTGACAACTGACATTTGTAGTGAGTTTTTCTGGCAACTGACAAAAGACTGTCTGTCCTAATATCCACAAAACACCGTTGTAAATAACATTGTATGACTCTTTTCGTCCAACAAATGCATGTTTTATGCTAAATCTTAGCAGCAGGACGGTAGAGTGTCATATTTCGTTAATAATTTACCGTATGACCCATAACCTGATTGAAAATTAAACTTGAGGAAATACATATATTTTTTGTTTTTGCAATGTAGCCTCTCACACAGTACGTAGTTATATTGTCGCTACTGCTTTCTCAACAAGTACCTGTAATAGACCCGTTAGCCCGAGTGCAATATTCCTTTCCGACTATTTCATCTTGGCCAATCACCATCGAGGCATTGCTAAACAAAACCCAATCAAATTAATCGTAATAAAGACCTCTTCCCATATTTGTTTGTTTTCAATATTTTGAAGGTTAGTTTTGATTGGCTAACTGTTGGAAAGGAATCTTGGGCTCGGCAAGCAGGAGCTCGGGGGCTGGGGATACTCTTTAAAAATTCGCGTGGGGTGTGTGCGGCATGCTTCACCCTTTACCCTATTTTAGACCAAAATATACGATTTCCCCCACCCTATTTTAGATCTGACCCCAAAATCGATAACCTATTTCAGACCACATTGTATCCAGGAACTGCTTCGGTTTGCCTAAAATTAACAAGGGCCTCATATTCCTAACTTACACTTCTCAAGGGGTGCATGATAAGAACGATAAGAATAGTTTCTTCCAAAAGTTGCTAACTAGAGTCACCAGAGTGCACAAACCATACCCTATTTCAGACCAAAATGGTAATAATCTATACCCTATTTCAGCCGGACCAAAAGGGCTCGAAAACCATACCGTTTGGCTTTGGGGCCACACATACGTATAAGGGAATGACCCCCAGGAGCAGAGGTTCGTGTGGCGGAGAGTAGTAACTTGCCTTGATTAAAAGACCGTATAGAAACAGGAGCCGCTTGGAGTTGCAATTATTTCAGCACCAAAATTCAATATAAATGATATAATTTACAGTCTGAATGCTACCTTTTTAGCTACATTTTGGGTCAAAAATTAATAATTAAGCTATAATAAAATTGGTTAATTATTAATAGTCCATTAAATGAGAACTGACAAATGGCCTAAAATTTAACTGATAATTGACAAATGGCCATAATTTTAACTGACAACTGATATTTGTAACCCCCCATCCAGACCCTCATCTACATATGTTTAAGTTCATTACATGTCAGTTCCAATTGATGAAGGAGCTAGAAAACAGCGTTCAAGGTTACTTTCCCCAAAGTCATTACTTAAATGTAGCATAGTTAGTGACACTTTATTGAGAGCGAAAAATAAGGCAGATAACTAACCTTCCTTGAAATGATCAAAAGTGTTCTTTTGGTCACATTTGAAAAGCTACGGTAAAACTGCTACCTCGACTTAAAACGCTTCTTTGCTATTATTGACATTATTAACAATAAACTCGCTAAGATTAAAAACAAGTAAGGCTGGTGATACAAGTGATACGTTTAACACTTAAAATACTTGTACAGACCATAGAAAAACCGTCAAAAAATGTTCACTTGAGTTTCACGAAAATTACGTTGCGTTACAAATTACGTCTTTTTCATGTTCCAAACTCCCGTTACCATTGCTTTCAAACAATCAGCGGTCAAGAATTCTTTCAGTTGTTGAATTAAAAAAAAAAAATAGAGCTCAATTATCCCTTCAAATACTCAGTACCCAGGCGTCCTCGGCTCGACTGAGTCTGGACTCAGATTGAGCGGTGACGTCGGCTTTGCGCGGTTTTCTTATTTGATTGCTGTGCTAGGTCACGTGCGATATTATTCATATTGATTTGCCTCGACGGCTGTCTTTATGCCAACGTGCTTATATTCTCAAATTGCGGTGTGATTGAAATTATTTGCGGCATGTAAGTTTAAAAAACTAAGCGTTATCTCTCAGGAAATGCAGAATGATTACAATATGCTCTGTGGTGTTTGAACAGCCAGCTCTTAGTTTGTTGATCTCTAACTGGAAACTTCCTATTACATTGTATTTTAACTCAACTTAAGCTATCATGAATGGGCATCTCAAGCGTCTATAACGCGCTATTATTGTCAAACTAATATATAACGTAAAAGGATTTCTTTTCGAGTCTTAGGAACAGTTGTCCGTTGAATTTCACTCAGTATCAGTAATTTATTCATCATGCTTGTTGTAAATGCAAAGTAAGCACATTCAAAAGTAACACTGTTGTTTACCTACATTTCGATCAATATCCTGGAACACATCCTGAACGGAAGATGTAAGTGTTAAGCAATTTCCTTTCAAGAGATCGATAATGATAAACTGGTTGTAGCCGTTGTTTTAGCTTTGAACTTCATTCAAACTTGTATTTTCACCTGCACACACTCTAAGCGTATATAACTAGCCCTGTACAGTACAACATTTGAGTTACCAGTTACTAGTTGTACGAGATTTATTCAACAATAAAGAAGATAGAAGAGTTCCAGATCTGTGTTAGTACTTTACTGTGAGCTGTTCGACTGACAAAAGAAAAAACAACCCTGTACTTCTGGCATTTAAGTAACGTGTTCTTTGCAGCGAGCCAGTGCTCTGCCAAGCTTTTCCCCAACCAAGTCCGTTCGTCCGTTTATATTATCCGTCCATTACCAGCGCCCAAGATGAGAATTCATATTCATTCCGAAAAAGCGCAATATCGCCGAAAACCCTTACGTAACAGTTGTTTCATGCTACGGAAACTAGAGACTGTAGAGTTTGAGGATGGAAGACATGACAACTGAACACGCTAAATTGTACGACAAATGAGAAAAGAAAAGTCTTCTGGGAGCGTAGTAGGTCGACAGCATCTCGTTATCTTAGCATGAAGTGGTTACACGTAAATGCTAATCCACCCGGATTAAATATTCACGTGGAGCGCGCGTGTTTCGGCTCATGGATCAAGAACGAGGTATGGTCATGTGTAGCGCGCCTGTTTCGGTTCATGGATTAAGAATGAGGTAAGTGGATGTGCAGCGCGCTTGTTTGGGCTTGTGTATCATATTAATTAGTTGCCGGGTATTCTAAATTTTAGCTGGAACCGGCATCAATCCGACAATCACTAACAATGTCAGTCTTTTCACTCGTACGGTCACACCAGACAAACTGTTGTGTGCAATTGCCCTTTTGACGATTTACTTTCTTACTTGCATAACAATAAATTCACCGTGGTTGCGAAACAGTTTCCTGTAGAAACTATAAATTGTCCGAGATCATTGGTTTTTGGTGAATGATCTCTCTCGCTCCTGTCTCACGCGTTTTTCGCGTCCTCCCAACATCCCGCGTTAGGTTTAGTACCTTCAAACCCATAGAAAGTGTAGTCTGTTTTAATTTTAACGCTTGTTAAAGCAACCATTAGCGTCTCTTATTTCTGCCCAAGCTAAGAACTCCGGGCGAAACCTCCGATGTTCCCGCGCTTCAGCGTTCCAGCATTCCAGCGGAAAAGTTGTCGGACGCCGAAGACTGGGCTCCAGTGTAGTTTCTGCAATGGCGGCGTCCATGTGATTTGTTGTAGAAGACGTTGTCGCTGTTTTAACAGTTTTATAAAGGTAAGAGAGTCTTTTAGAATACATTTTACCCTATCCAGAGCTGTAGAATACATATCACCCATATACATGTTCCTGGATAGGAGTACACAGCTCGAAATAACCGCAGATCAGTCGCCGCTCGCCGGTCACGTAATAATCATTCTCCTCAAAAGGGAATATTCGCCGTGATTCACTGACCTTCACTTAGCCTGAGGCGTTTTTAGTATAATTTTTGGAGGTAGCTGTCAAGATATCATAAAAGGCAAAATAACGAAAGAAAAATTGTAAATACAATGTAGCAGACATAACTGTTGACTTGCATGCATGTTACAAACAGGTGTAATATACATTGATTGCAAATTAAATTTACCAGCAAGTCAGGTAGTAAAATGGAACAAAAGAAACATTTCAAAAATGATAATGACCCGATACCTTTGTTGACCGTTGCTAACTTATCATCTTGAAATGAGTGGCTCTGGTCTAAAGAGAATTTAAATTTTCTCACTATGACACAGTTTGTCATTGTGCTAGATATTTTGCGTCTGGTAATACCAGGCGTAGTCAATCGATAAACCAACAATCAATATCAATCGATAGCCATCAAAGATTGGCATCGATTTCCAATGCCAATCGATAGAAATCGATAAAGAAATAAAGTTGTGAGTTCGATTGATATCGATTTCTGATAGAATCGGTAACGATTGATTTATCGAATGTTATCAATTATTATCGTTTTGTCATTTTGCACGTTAATCTTTGACACAATATTGTTTGTGTGATTTTATTGAGTCATTCAATCATCATAGTATGCAATAGTTTTACAATTATCAAAATGCTATAGGAACTAAAACGATAACAGGAACAATTTGGCATGTTAATCTTAAGCTTCCTCACAGTTCAAAATAGTACAGGAAGAAGTAGCAGTGTGCAACCCTCGGCTAGTCTCATTTTAGCAACGCCATAAAGATGAAGCAGAATGAATAACAAAATCAGTGTTTTGTGATTTCAATTAGTTTCATTTAAGAAAGAAACATACCAATAAATCACAGAGTAAGCCTGCAGTAAGCAAGAAATAAAAAATAATCCAGTAGCACAGTAGAAAGTATGGTACCTTATGCCAACAGTGGAGGGCTACAATTGCCCATGCATATATTGCACTGAGTTGGCAAATTCACTACACGGGATTGCCACAAAAGACACGCAGGAAGCAGTAGATATTGCTGGAACTAGTGGACATATAAAACATTTTTAAATGCCAGAAAACCAAGTGGGATGAACACTCCATCTCAACTACAACATGACTAAATGCCTTTCTCATATACTTGTTTAATAGATAGCATATAGCATATACTTGTTTAACTTATAGATAGCATAAGCATATACTTGTTTAATAGATAGAAACGCCAGCTCAGTAATATGCTTGGAACAACATTCCTTTGGATTATCGATTGTTATTGATTATTATTGATTTTTGCCAATTGGTAACTTTTTCTGTGAGTTCAATTGTTATTGATTTCTGATATGAATCGATAGCAATTGGCGATTGATATCAAGTGTATTGATTGATTTCTAATATAGATTTCTATCGATTGACTACACCTGGGGTAAAAACAGTAATAGGTTGGGCCCTCCTGTTGTACTTGCAATTGTTTGAACAATAATATAGTGAACAAACTCTATGGGGAGAATGGTACAACATCACATACCCCTGCAGGCCCATCATAGCCAGCAAACCCTCTTGAGTTTTATACCCTGCCCCCCGGCTTAACCTTAACACTGACAGCTAGTACAATGAGGGGCGGTAGATGGACAAGGTCCACAAGGTTGTCAATGGACTGGGTCCACAAGAGTAGCCCTCCATGGACTTGGGTCCGTGTTTTGTATACATTGTATCTGGTTTGCTATTCAGGCCAACCAGAGTGCCATTCTACAGTCTGCATTTGTTGCACACCGATTTTTGGCAGATCTTTTTGGTCTAAAAGGCTTAAGCAATCATTTTCCAAAATTCCTAGTGTTCTAGATATTGTGATAGTGATTTCTTTCAAATAAAAGCAAATTTCAGTCATCAAAATGTCTGCCATGTTGACTACAAGGTAGTGACAGTGGCTTTTTAGGCGATGTTGTTGACAAGACATATGAGGGCATAGGACTTTATTTCTGCAGTTGCATGATTTATTGGACTTTGACTCAACACCAATGTCAGTGATAAAGCAAAACGAAACTTTATATTGACATGACAGACCATAGTTCAAAACTCAGTTCAACAACCACAAGATTTCATTGAAGCTTCACAAGCATTTACACAACACTGTGCTATCAAAATACGTCTGGAGCCTAAAGGACAGTAACACCAATTTCTCAATCAAGTGTCAGTTGTCATGTGAGCAAGTCCATTGAAGGGAAACCAGTCACACTGCAATAATTATTATTAAGGCTGATTAAATTAAGGCCGCGCTGGACCCTTGCTCATTAAGGAATTCATTAGCAATTTATTTTGACGGGGTGTCATGTTGTAAATGTTTAATTCTTCGAATTTTGAAGACCGATTCCTTCAAAACTTATCAAGGATAATAGGGGTTGATGGAATTTTATCTTGATTGTCGTTTTACTGAGAGATGACCGTTAACTTTGATGTTACAAGCTCTTAAGTGTTAATCTGCAGATAATGCGATTTTGTGTCCAAGTTTCCAGCTAGAATAGCGCACCAAATTAAACGACTATATAACCTAGTGGTAAATCACAACCTCTTTTGTGTTCTGGTCAGAACGAAATTCTCGAATTCAATTATTACTAGGAGTTATTAGCTCCTAAGAGGGTAAAAATGTGAAATCTAAACTTTGAAACGTGCTATCTTCTTTTTGAAAAGGGATTTTAAAAATCCGTTTTGACCAGAACACAATAGAGTACACCAAGTTTATGTTCCCTGCAAATCAAGTCATGAAATTCTGCCGGCGGAGAAAACTTGGACACAAAATTGCAGGTTTTGAGGCTTCCGAAGACCTTCCGAGTCTATGTTTACAACAACGTGCGCTCTGTTCATAGCTGTGAATCTAATTATGATAATTCGCTACGTTCCAGCGCACGGGACACAAAGCTGTCAAAGCTGAGAACAATAACGTGTAATTACTGATACAAAGAACGTTTAGAAATTAATTTCATGAATATTTCGTTTGCCGTCGGCTTCAGTCGTCGCAGTTCGTGCATAAATGCATACATAATGATAGCAAGGGTCCAGCGCGGCCTTAAGAAAGGCTGAATAAAACTTCATATCATAAAGGCTGAATTAATTAAGAATAGGCTGAATATAGCTTTATATAATTTATTGCCCATTAAGTTACCAATGCTCAAACCAATGTACCACATGATTGACGTTTACGTATTGTTTCCTTTGTTCCGTTTTATTGGTTAATTTGATTACTTGATTTTTTGCCCTATCTGGATTTGCATCAGTATATTTTACCGGTTTACATGTTTGCAAGCCAACATTTGCACATTTCTTTAAATGTTTTATTTTGTTGTTTTGCCTTTCGTGATATTCATCTCTGAAAATTATACTAAAACAATTATTTGCCTCATTCATAGTGAATCTCAGGGAATAATAGTTATTGTTAAATATTGACAATGTATGGGTTGTTTGCTGGGAGGCATGGTGGCCTAATGGTTAGTGTGCTGGACTCCGCATTGAGCGGACTGAATTCGAGCCCTGGCTAGAATCACTGCATTGTGTTCTTGGGTAAGACAATTAGCTCTCATGGTGCATCTCTCTGCCCAGGTCTATAACTGGGTACTTGTGGATTTCTTGCTGGGGGCAAACCTGCAATGGTTCAGCCTCACATCTAGAGGGAGAGGAGGGGAGAAATACTGAAAAAATGCTGGTAAAAATGCTCTTGTAATTTCTATTTGGGATTCTTGCAAGGCCATTCTTTATTGCTTTCCTAAATACCCAAGCTTCAACGCATTCAAAAGTCTGCAGTACGTCTTGCCATGCGATCCAAACTTTCAGAAAGTGTGATACCATTTTAAAGGAACCAAGACTTGCTCCCAGTTTTAAGATTCTACTTATAATTGATAAAATCTCGCATAACCAATCTACTGACTATCTGGAATCTCTTATTCAGGAATATTGTCCACCGCGCAATTTACGATCCACGGACAGTTAAGATGGCAGCGCTTTTTCTTTTGCCGCACGAAAACTCCATACCCGGGGATATTAAGAAAGCAAAGAGTTTTTACCTCTGTTTCAAAAAAGTCTTGGCGCACAACCTTCCAATTCGTTTTACTTTACTTTACATAGGTATTCGGTTTTTAACTTTCTTCATAAAAATCCAAGGCTGTTTTATGTTTATATCGTGAACAGTTGACAACTCTCTCTCTAGTTTTCCAAACGTTCACAACAATTTCTACCTGGTCGTTTCATAAATTATGAAAACAATGTATCAAGGATAGTTTTGCAATACAGCGAGTGTGTACCAGGGCTCCTCCTCATTTCCTTGTTCTCTCCATGCGTACAGGTTTTGACTGACCAACCCACCGGCTGATCACTGATACCAATTTTCTGCAATCATTTCCTTAGGAATACGCAGAAGCATCCACCTTGACATCAGAGTTTACTTAACTAACAACATCATGCTTCGCCTGAAGGGTGCCAAATGTTACGCTCCTGCTGGCGATAACGAAAATGTTACTGGACATGAAGTGATAGGGAATATGCCAGTTTACAAGCATGGTGAACAAACACATAGTGGATTGAAGCGGTATGCATGCAAATATTGTAAAAAGCGTTTTAACCGTTCAAAAGATTGCAAGAACCATGAACGAACACATACAGGAGAGAAGCCGTACACATGCAAGTACTGTAATAAGAGCTTTAACCAGTCGTCAAATTGCAAGACTCACGAACGAACACATACAGGGGAGAAGCCGTTTTCATGCAAGCATTGCAATAAGTGCTTTAGCCGTTCATCACATTGCAAGAGACATGAACGAGCACATACAGGAGAGAAGCCGTTTTCATGTAAGCATTGTAATAGGTGCTTTAGCCAGTTATCGGACTGTAAGAGACATGAACGGACACACACAGGAGAGAAGCGGTTTTCATGCAAGCATTGTAATAAGAGCTTCAGCCAATCGTCAAGTTGCAAGAAACATGAACGAACACATAGAGGAGAGAAGCCGTACACATGCAAGCACTGTAATAAGAGCTTTAGCCGATCATCAAACTGCAAGATCCATGAAAAGCGACACTCAAAGCAATCTGGAAGAATTCTTAAACAAGGACGACACCTTCAAGAACCAACAGCAACTCCTTGTGGCAAAATGTCCCGCACGTTGTCTTCTTTGACTGGAGAAAATTCGTGCGAAGTTGAAAGCCTCACGTGTTGGATTTGTCAGGAGGAATTTAGTAGTAAGGCTTGTATCGTCCAACATTACGATGATCATATGAGAAAAGTAACGCTTACGTAAATGATATTTTTAATCTCGAAGCCATCTTAGGGGCAAATGATTGTGATTGTTTAAGATAAGCGTATGATCTTGTTGCTTTTACCCATTCTCGTCCCAAAGCCCTTTTCGCTTGTCGTAGCCGGCAGGGCCTTGGCCAATCTCGTCCCCAGAGCCCGCGATCCTTCTGGACTGCGCCAGGAATCGAGACCTCTGGGCTAGACTGAAAGCCCGCCAAAAAAAACGGCCAAATCTGATTGGCGGTTAAAACTTGTTCATTTCAACCACAATCTCCGACGCACGCGCAGAATCAAACCGGAACCAGGATTTCCTTGTTCCGGTTTTGGATTCGACCAGAGCCCATGCGCTTCCCGACCGCTGGTCAAGGGGACGCGGGCTCTGGGGACGAGATTGGGCCTTGGCACGAGAAACGAAGTGCTCAGGAGACAAAGGATTTTTAGTCCTAGATTCTCGGACTTCCGGTCTTCATGTATGCGGTCATGATGTTTCTATATACTGTATGGGAGAGTCATGACTCTCTTAATGAAAACATCACGACTAGGACTAGAAATCCTTTGTGTCGAGAGCCCTTCGTTTCTCGTGCCAAGGCCCTGTTGGCTACGAAAAGCGATAAGGGCTATGAGGACAAGAATGCGAAAAGAAGTAAAGAGCTTAAATATAAATTAAAATAAATAAATACAATGACATTGATAAATTTTATTTAATTTTACCCAATCAATAGTTTGATTGGCCAAAATCGATATTGACCGCAGTCTACATGTTCCCTCTAGACCTGCAACTATACCGATTTCCCTTGGGTTGAGAAATTGACAAACAAAAATGCAAAAACGTTCTTTTTTTGCGTTAAACCAAACGCTTCGTGAGAATAAAGTAAAAAGAACAAGCAAACTTTGAGAAGTCAGTTTAAGTTTAGTTCAGGCACGAAATCAAAACACCAGCTAGAGAAGGCATTGAGAAGTAAATGTAAGGCCAGAATTTAAAAGCATTTAACACGATTAAAAGCGACTTGATGCTTTCGGCCTGTACTCATGACCTCGATCAAGATTCTTTCATAAAGACCGCCTGTTCGGTTAATAAGAGCTAAAATAGGCTGACTGAGTATAATTACATTCGGCTGCCTATGGTATATATTTGAAGAGAACATTTAAAAGCTCTCTTCATTTCTGCGATGTCATATGTAAATATGCTTTCAGCTAGCCTTATTAGACTGGCTGGTATTGGGGTATTGGATATCAATACTTTTAAAACCTGCAAGTAGTGTGTCAATAGGTTTTGTGTACAGCGCAGTTAATGTGAATGTATTTTTTGTACTAACTCTTTATTTCGAGCATCGTGGATACGGTCTAAGTGTTTATGTCTATGTGTTCAATGTTCACAGTGCTTGCACTGTACACAAAACATATGGCAGGACGAAGGATATTACAGACCATCAGATCGGAGTACGAGATTGAATCCCAGTACGACTTTCGAATTTCAATCCAGTTATCTTTGCGGAGCCGTCACTCCTCCATGTTGCTGACCAGTTGAAAAGGAGACTATTGTTACGAGATTGGTTTGAAATGTGATAATCGAAAGTACAAGCAAGCACTTGTTATGAATAGTCGTACCCTTACTCAGTGTTTGTGGTCCGATCTGAAGGTCTCTATTGTCTCGACCAGTAGTGTTACGATTTTATCAGCCGGTCTGAGGTGACGTAGCCTCGTACGAAGACATTCTTTGGCTCTTCATGCATTCCACCGCAACCTTCGTCGGAGAGGAATGTGCCAGAAGCCAATAGTAGGGATCTGATGCCTGGTTGAATCAGTCCAATAGGAAAGGTGCATTGTTAATTACTGATATGTTTTTGTTTAGTAGAAATATATCACATGTATAGTTCTAATTTCATATGGCGCCATTTCATGCAGTGAAATAGGTTTGTTACACGAGAAAGTATTGTGAAAAATGATTTTAAATTCTTGCACTCAGTAGTTCGCTAAAATTTTCCCATAACTAACGAGGTCGGTTTCCCGTTGGTAAAAATAAAATAGTGACCGCTTATAAACGTCTTTTATGTACTGGATATTTTCCGTTTTCAGTTCCAGAGGTATATATACTACCAATTGATTGAGGAGCTAGAAAACAGCGTTCAAGGTCATTTTCCCCTTGGATCTGTTAATAAAGTCACTGCTTGCGAAGATCAAAACATAACGTGAAGGTATATATTTAGCTACCCGTTTTGTCGAAAGCAGAAATAAAGCTCAATTTCGCTCGAACTGGTCAAAACTGTACTTCAGTACGCAGTGCTGGAAAAACAGAACAACAGTAAAATTACGATTGTCGACTCAAACTGTATAAATGTATTTGGATGAAGGAGGTGATTTTACAGCCTATCTTTACTGATAGGAGTAATATAACTCAATACGAACTGAGAGACACCGTGGGCAAACTCGCTGTTCCTTTGCCCCGCACAAACTATCTAAAAAACAGTTTCAGTTACCAAGGTGCGGTGCTTTGGAACAGCTTACCACCTGATTTGCGGCAAGCACAAACTCTCAATGGTTTTCGAATTGGTTGCCGACAACATTTTTCTTAGTCACAAAATAGCCTTGTACCTTTTATAGTACACAGCATTCATGTAAAGCAGAGTTATGTTAGTATAAATTAGTATTGTTTTAGTTTTTAGTATTGTATTTATTATCATTAGTATTTTATAATTGTATTTCTGATGAATTTACCGTGTTTAAATAAAGTTACTTTGTGTTTCAAAACGGCGAAATGCGGACTGTCGGCGTAATATTGTCAAAGCAATTTTGTTCTGGTGCGGAGCATTTCAAAAGGAAAAAATCTCGTTTGAGAGAACTGAAAAGATATTTACACTCAGCAGCTATTTTACGTGTCTTTACTAATGCTTTCACTAATGCTTTCACGTTAACGTGATTTCTCTTGAAATAAGAAAACGAAAGCAGTCTCAGACGTTTGACCATGGTGAAAAGAAAGGGAGGCCTGCTTGCCGTCAGTGGATCGAGATCTATTGAGACAGAACCCAAGCTAAAACCTACAGTTACAGTACAAAATGTTTTGTTAAAGAAGGAAAATAGAGATTTAATCAATATATGCCAGAGATAGTTTGAAATCTCATCCAGAGGGAGCGGTAGGAATATATAGGTTCGTTCATTCTACGAAATTCTATTTCTAACTGTTATCCGAATTACAGAAGACGCTATCTCGAAAACTAACGCAACGAAAAGATACCCGTACTTCGAAAATTCAGATTTCAACGTTTCAACATCTTCAACGAACTCTCCGACTTCACACCTTTCAAATAAAAGTTGCGGTAAGTCGGCGAAAATCAAAGGATTAGGTTATTTACGCACTTCATGTATGAGTTCATACTTAGTCTTTTTAGAGCCAATACCGCTGACAGTTGTAGTTGTTGTGAGCCAAAAGGATTTGCGCAAGTTTCTGTTTTCTAGCCTGTGTACAGCCGTCCGCTCCCCTCAAAAAAGATTTTTTTTGAGGGGAGCGGACGGCTGTACACAGGCTACTGTTTTCTCGCTGAGTTTCTGTCAATGTTGATTTTCCTTCAGCTTGCCAAACTGTCGTCGAGTTGTTATAAGTGGATCGATCATAAAATACCACAGCACGAAAATGGAGATTTACGGAAAATTAAAGGTGGCTTAAATGTCCTTAAAATTGCTTATCCAACTTTACGCTATCAATTAAATGTTGTTAAAGGTCGTTAAACCGACATTTACGTTACCGTGCGTAAATCTGGCGTAAATGTGGCTTAAAGCTGGCATTTAAGGAACTTTAAGGGTCAAGTTTAGTTCGCTTAAATGTTTCAGTTTCTTTAAGCACGATTAAATATGAGCGTAAAGGTGGTTAAGGGGTTAGCTTTAAAAAATGTAAAGGGAGCGTAAAGCTGATTAAATTCCAAATTTACGCCAGATTTACTTCAGCTTTACACCACAGTAAAGTTATATTTTCATGCTGTGTACCAGGGCTGCGACAAAAGTTTGTATACATCAAACACATGCGTCTTCACGATTTTTTAGCCTTGCCGCGGCCTACAGTCGAGCTCGCGCGGTCGGAGAACACGAAGCGCGAAGATCGTGCTGGGATGATCCGCTGGCAAAGTGAAACCGGTAACGAGAAGCGAACGACTTTGAGAAAATGTTGTTTAATTTCTCTCCGGGTGTAAAGTACAGTGCTTGCTTATACATTCACATTCGAAAATAATTATAAAACGGTTACATAGGCTTCGTGTAAAAACACTTCGGGAACGTGGACTCTGGGAACGAGATTGCCAATGAATGCTCAAGAATTCTATTGCGTTCGGCGCCACGATCACGTATTTGTGTTGTAAACGTATACGCGCGACAGACGTGTTAAAATCGTAATAAGTTGTTTGAATTTGGGGCAAAAATTGTACTTCAAGGAAAATAACTACAAAACAGCTGTATTGCGTTTCATGACTTTTTATACCAAAGGATTCGTCTTCATACTCTAGGATCCCGGCAGATGTGTGTTATAATTAAAGAATATCCACGAACTATTTTGCACAGAGCGTATTTGGCCATATTCGATACGAATATTCCAGGTGTATATACTCCAGGATTCAATTGCGTCACGATTGCGTATTCAAGGCTAGAATACGCTAGAATATTTATGCCTTTGCGCAGTGTAGAGTCAGTAGAGTTCAGAGCGGATCAAAGACATGACAACTGCACATGCTGAACAGTAAAACAAATAAGAAAAGGAAAGTCTTTTGGGAGAGCAGTATCGAAGCAGTAGGTCGACAGAATCCCGTTACTGTAGCTTGATGGATTAAATATTCATGCGAAGCGCGCCTGCTTCGGATCATGGAACAAGAAAGAGTTTTTTCATATGTACTGCGCTTGTTTGGGCTCGTGGATTACGAACGAGGGGTATTCTCAATTTTAGCCGAAGCATCAATCATCAACTATGTCTTCTCACTCGGACGGTCACACCAGACAAACTGTTGTGTGCAATTGCCCTTTTCACGATTTACTTTCTTATTTACATAACAAGAAAACATTCAACGTGGTTTCGAGACAGTTCGGGGCAGAAACTACAAACTTGCCTGAAATAATGGGCAATGACCGATGAGAGCGCTCGTAGTGACAACATCCCGCGCCGGTTTTTTGTGCCCGTAAACCCATAGCCAAACTTATATTAGCGTCACTTATCTCTGCCCATGCTCGGGACTCCGGGCTATCCCTAAATCCCTAAAACCCGAAAGAACATCCAGAAACATTCGATGTTCCTGCGCTTCAGAGTTCCAGCGGTATATTTTCTTTAAGCGGAAGACTGGGCTCCAGTGTAATCACTGTCATGGCGGCGTACATGTGATTTGTTGTAGAAGACGTTGTCGCTGTTTCAACAGTTTTATAAAGGTAAGAGAGTCTTAAAGAATACAATTTTTTCTATTTAGGTAGGCTATAGAATACAGATCACCGGTATCCATCTCAAAGAGGAGTACAGAGCTTAAATGAAATCACCGCAGGTCAGTCGCGGGTCACAGTCGCGGGTCACAGTCACGTAGTTAGCGGGAATATTCGCCGAGGAGCGATTTTAGAATATCGGGCCACTTATTTACATATCTCTGAACGCTTTTTAGAACGAAGCATATAGAAACAAAAGGAACTATTCCAATTCAATGAGATACAAATATGTCGCCCGGTATTCTACAGTTCAGCTTTTGCCGAAATTGATTCACTTAGCATGAGGTGTTTTGAGTATAATTTTCAGAGGTGACTATGAAGATATCAAATAATGCAAATAACAAAAGAGAAAACATGGAAAAAGCAGACATAAATGTTGTCATACATATATATTTAAACAAACCACTTAAATATTTGCTTAACTACACAATACCTGGCCACTTATTTACATGTCATTGAATAAGAATAACATCTATTGTGTTATGCCTTGTGCTACAAAAGGTTCCGAGTATTCTGCAGTTGCTCTGGTAACTTTATTTAACCTTAAAATTTGGTCATCATGACTGCACATAGTTCCTAAGTTTTAGCTACAAATAAGCTTATACACTGTATCTATGAGAAGAGCTCGTAAAAACAACATTACAAATTAATGATCAAAGTAATAAGAAATTCAGTGACGTTTTCTATGTTTCCTCTGATTTTGTCAAGTTTCCATGTAATTCCATAGCTTACACATGACTAGACATACCTGGACATCAGAGACCATTTACAATATTCTAGTTTTATTTCCATGCAATTTTAGGCACTAAGCCAAGGCTTTGTTGCCTTTTGTGATCAACAGACATATCGAAACTTATACTTAATGCTTTGATGATTGCACCTGTTGTTTAGTTTATCGACCACTGTGTCCCTTACATATAAAAAAGCTTGCTGAATCAAACATGGCTCTTAAACATGATGATCAAAGAAACCAGGGTTTGTTTTGTTATATGTGCATAAATCATACATTTTATCCAAAAGTAGGGTGAATTTTTCGTCACAGTTTAACGTTGGTGGATGAAAAGGCGAGCCACCCACTGGTGATCAGTTCTAAATATCTAGTCACCAACACTCAATTTTTGGTCGCATTGGTGGCCATTGAGTCACAATTTTGAGCCCCGATTAGTTACAGAGGGATTGTGATCATATGTTCCAACAATCAAAACTCTTAGAATATAGAGGAACCATTACCAGGATTCATCATAATAGAAACAGTATAAGGCATTCTCTGGTCAAAATTATTTAAAAATATAGGCCTACTGTCTTTGACAGATAAAAATGTTTGATATGAAGTTTTGAAAATTTGAATATAGAAAGCGATTACGTGAGAATTTAAAAGTAAAAAATACTTGTTAAAAGAATGTTCAGAAGGATGCTAGAAGTGCTCAATGTTTGTTTAAAGAATATTGCAATTGTATTGTCTCTGAAGTGGGCATTAGTTCTTATCCGCTTAAACAGTTTTGGCTGTGTGCCATGGATTTTGATTCTAAATAGTGTCTCTGTTTAATCATAGCATCTTCAGTTTCACAAGTAATGAGCCTGAGGACAAAAGATAAATTATGTAGTTAGAAAAAGAAAAAGTGCATCTGTTGACGAAAAATTGTCAAAATTGTTAATGTTATAAACCATCAGAATACAATGGCCTGCGACACAGTTGCACATACACAACATGTCCGGTGTCACAACTTATTTTCTTGAAGAAAACCCATCTGTGATTGGGTCGTGACAAAGTGCAAGCCACTCATGCTCTCCCAGTTAGCCTAAATAACACATTTTGTTAGGCAAAAGAACATTTCAATTAGCCTCAATGGCACTCCTGTCAGCCTATGGTTAGCTTAGGTAGCTTGTGGTTAGCTGTCAGATTGGGATTAAGGATTTCTGGCTTGCATGGCTCACATGCCGTGCAAGTCATGCAAGGCATTTTGGTTAGCCCGAGTAACACATTGCTTAGCCTAATAAGTGTAGAAGTCATTGGTTAGCCTAAAGAACACATTTGTGAGCTTAAACAGCACTCCTGTTAGCCTAAATAGTTTCTGGCTCCCATGCCTCTGGTGGCTCACTGGCTTTCATTAAATATACGCACTCTCTCTTTCCTGATGGCATATTATTAGAAGTGTACTTTGCCTTTATGCAAATCAAAAGGTTCACTTTAGGAAGCTGCCCATGCAGTTATGGTTTTTGCCTTTTGACAAGCCAGAGCCCAAAACTTCTGATCCGTAGAGAAGTAGTGACATCAATGAGTCAAACAGTTTGGAAACATAATTCATAGAGTTTGCATACTCTTAAAAATGTACTTATGACATGAAAAATATTTTCTGCTTACTTGAAAGGCCTTTCGGAATACAGAAGAATGGCGTTTTTCGTTTCTCGGTTAAGGTTTGACTTGTATTGTGCCTTTCCAGAAATTTATTTTGAAAGATCTTTGCTTTTAAAACATTTAAAATAAGAAAAGAAGTCAATCCATCCTTTTCCTTTGCTGTAAAAGATTCTGTGGCATTGGAAAATCTGCCAATGGCTGACCGTGTTTGAAATCGCCCTATAATGCTTTGCAAACTTTTGAGCATGGATTGCATCATGTATGCCTATGGATTGTGTATCTTTTTAATGCTTTTCCCTTCTTCGCTTGGGAACAAGGTTGATCATCAGACTGAATTGTTTGAGGAGTCAGCTGAAAACTAAACCCGTCTTGGAAATTTATTCTCCTGGATTAGAATGTGTTTCAGTTCGAAGTGGCAATATTTATTGCTTTCTATCTTTTACTTTTACTTTTTTCACCGCCCCGAATAATCAGTGCAACCAAAACACTAACAAATTTAAAGAGCGGACACGAGAAAATACGGTGTTTGAAAAGCAAACTGAAAATGCTACCATTAGCTTCACCGAAAACTCTTTTTAAGCAAGTTGCTAGAAAGTGTTACACCAATGAATTTCCAAGTTCTGGGTCCTGGAATGTTGAGTCTGATGCCCTTGACTCCTGCCTTCCATTTTGGTATTTGCCAATGATGCAATCTGGCAAGCTAGAAAATGGGTTAGGTACACTTCGCGGTTTCATTTTTCCGAGCTGAAAATTACTAAAATATTGACAACAGATTGGTGGGAACTGGAAAAGAGTAAGTTGCCATGGTAACATAATTTTAAATAATCGTAACTGTGACACCTGCAAAACTATAAGTCTACCAAGTTTCACTGGTCTCTCCAGCAAATTGCCCAACTCAGTTTTTATAATGGCTGTAAACGGAGACGCAAGTAGACGCAAGTTGAAAACTTGCGCCTACTTGAGTCTCTGTTTGGCCACGACTTGGGTGCTCTTGGGTTGACGTGCGTGGACATGCATTCAGTTTGGTTGAGATCAAATTTGCACGGAAGCCAATGCAAGTTTTTCACTGTTTGACCACCCCGGCAACACAAGTCAACGCACGTCGTCTTGTTTACTTCAAATACTGAATACTAACTTGCGTGCACTTGCAAGTAAACTTGCGAGTCCGTTTGGCCACCCAACGCAAATTTGTATGCAAGTTCAACTTGCAATGACGTTACCATTCCCCTAATTTGCATATTTTCAAATTTTCAATCCTTAAATAGCTCCGAAACTAACACCGAAATTTGAAAACGAGAAGCGCGATTGTGGAATTCTTAACGTTATGCCTTAAATTGCAAGGGGTGAAGATTTAATCATGGTAGCACTGTAAGACTCGGCAAATTTCTGGGTCAGTTCATAAATTATGGAGAAAATCGTAACAAGTACAGCTTTGCAATAAAGTGACTGTGTAATTTCCTTTTCCATGCGTACAAGTTTTGACTGACCGACCGACGGATCGCTAATACCAATTTTCTGCAATCATTTCCATAGGAATACGCAGAAGCATCTTCCTTGACATCAGAGTTCACGTAATTAGCAAAAACATTTCTCTCCTGAACGGAGCCAACTGTTACGCGTCTGTTCCTCGACGTAAAGTGGCAAAGAAAATGACAATTTCCAAGCACAGTGAACAAGCACACAGTGGAATGAAGAGGTATGCATGTAACTATTGTAAAAAGTGCTTTAGCTTTTCATCACATTGTAAGAGACATGAACGAACGCATACAGGAGAGAAGCCATTTTCATGCAAGCATTGTAATAAGAGCTTCAGCGAATCGTCAAATTGCAAGGAACATGAACGAACACATACAGGAGAGAAGCCGTTTTCATGCAAGCATTGCAATAAGTGCTTTAGCCAATCGTCACATTGCAAGGAACATGAACGAACACATACAGGAGAGAAGCCGTTTTCATGCAAACATTGTAATAGGTGCTTTAGCCATTTATCGGCCTGGAAGAGACATGAACGAACACACGCAGGAGAGAAACCGTTTTCGTGCAAGCATTGTAATAAGAGCTTCAGCGAATCGTCAAATTGCAAGAAACATGAACGAACACATACAGGAGGGAAGCCGTTTTCATGCAAGCATTGTAATAAGTGCTTTAGCACTTTGTCAAATTGCAAGAAACATGAACGAACACATACAGGAGGGAAGCCGTTTTTCTGCAAGCATTGTAATAAGAGCTTCAGCTATTTATCAGCCCATAAGGCACATGAACGAGCACATATAGCAGGGAAGCCGTACACATGCAAGCACTGTAATAAGAGCTTTAGGGAGTCGTCAAACTGCAAGAGACATGAACGAACACATACAGGAGAGAAGCCGTACACATGCAAGAATTGTAATAAGAGCTTTAGCGAATCGTCAAATTGCAGGAAACATGAACGCACACATACAGGAGAGAAGCCGTTTTCATGCAAGCACTGTAATAAGAGCTTTGGCGTATTGTCACATTGCAAGGAACATGAACGAACACATACAGGAGAAAAGCCGTTTTCATGCAAGCATTGTAATAAGAGCTTCAGCTATTTATCAGCCTGTAAGGCACATGAACGAACACATATAGCAGGGAAGCCGTACACATGCAAGCACTGTAATAAGAGCTTTAGCCAGTCGTCAAACTGCAAGATCCATGAAAAGCGACAGACGAAAGAAAGGTCTTTAAAAAGGAAGCAATCTGGAAGAAGTTTTAGACAAGAACGACTCATTCAAGAACCAACAGCAACTCCTTGTATCAAAATGTCCCAGATGTTGTCTTCTTTGACTGACGAAAATTCGTGCCAAGTTGAAAGCCTCACGTGTTGGATCTGTCAGGAGGAATTTATTAGTAAGGCATGTATCGTCCAACATTACGATGATCACGTGAGAAAAGTAGCGCTTACGTAAATGATATTCTTAATCACGAAGCCATCTTAGGGGTAAATAATTTTCTTGTGATTGTTTTTAGATAAACGTATGATCTTGTTGCTTTTAGCCATTCTCGTCCCCAAAGCCCTTTTTTCGCTTCTCTTAGCCGGCAGGGCCTTGGCACGAGAAACGAAAGGCTCTGGAGACAAAGGATTTCCAGTTCTAGATTCTAGGACTTCCGATCTTCATGTATGCAGTCATGATGTTTCTATATACTGTATGGGAGAGTCATGACCCTCTATATAGAAACATCACGACTAGGACTGGAAATCCTTTGTCTCCATAGCCCTTCCTTTCTCGTGCGAAGGCCCTGAGAGGAGAAGTGAAACAAAAATGCAAAAACATTGTTCTTTTTTTGTGCTGAATATTAGTAAATGGAAGAATGAAAACGCTTCATGATAATAAAGTACAAAGAACAAGCAAAGTACGAGGAGTTCAAGTTTAGTTCAGGCACGAAATCAAAGCACCAGCAGGCCCGTAGGGTGGATTCTGTTGAGGGGGGGCTCTTTTATTTTTTAGAGGTATTTTTTTACCGCTGGGGTTGGGGGGGGGGGGGTGGGAGGGGGGAGGGGGTTGGGGCATGCTCCCCAGGAAAGTTTGCAAATGAAGGTTCTCTCAAATGCCATTTTCTGCATTTTGACATCATTTTTGAGGTGGGATGCATTTTCCTTCAATATTAGCTCTTCGAAAAGTAATTCTCATTCTAAAAAAATTCTGAAGTGTTTAGAAATGAGCGTGTGCATTTAGACAGTTCGTCCGTGTAATCGACCGGTCACGGTCTTTTGATTGCTTCATGTAAAAACTTTATATCTCTTGAACCCTCCAACAATGCAGACTTTTAGGGGGTTCGTGCGAACCCCTCGAACTCCCCCACCCTACGGGCCTGGAAGGCACTCAACGCGATTAAAAGCGACTAAATGCCTTTCGGCCTTTACTGATGACCACGATCAAGATTCTTCCATACAGACCGTCTGTTCTTTTAATAAGAACTAAAATAGGCTGACTGAGTATAATTACATTCGGCTCCCTATGGTATCTTATTTGAAGAGAAAATTTAAAAGCTCTCGTCATTTCTATGATATGTAAATATGCTTTCAGCTAACCTTATTGGACTTGCTGGTATTGGATATCTACTTTTAAAATCTGCAAGTAGTGTGTCAATAGGTTTTGTGTACAGCGCAGTTAATGTGAATGCATTTTTTGTATTAGCTCTTTATTTCGTGCATTGCAGATACGGTACACGTGTTTATGTCCATGTGTTCAATATTCGCAGTGCTTGCACTGTACACAAAACATTTGGCAGGCCGAAGGATATCGCGGACCTTCAGATCGGAGTACGAGATTGAATCCCAGTACGGCTTTCGAATTTCAATCCAGTATCTTTGCGGAGCCGTCACTCCTCCATGTTGCTGACCGGTTGAAAAGGAGACTATTGTTACGAGATTGGTTTGAAATGTGATAATCGAAAGTACAAGCAAGCACTTGGTATGAACAGTCGTACCTGTACTCAGTGTAGTGTTTGTGGTCCCATCTGAAGGTCTCTGTTGTCTCGGCCAGTAGTGTTATGATTTTATAAGCCGGTCTGAGGTGATGAAGTCTCCTACGAAGACATTGTTTGGCTCTTCACGCATTTTACCGCAACCTTCGTCGGAGAGGAATGCGCCACAAACCAATAGTAGGGATCTGATGTTTGGTTGAATTAGTCTAATAGGAAAGGTCCATTGTTAATTACTGATATGTTATGGTTTAGTAGAAACATATTATATGGAGTTCTTATTTCATGGGGCGACATTTCATACAGTGAAAGAGACTTGTTACATGAGAAAGTGTTTTAAATTTTTTTTTATAATCTTGTGTTCAGTAGTTGAGTTAAAGTTTTGCCATAACTAATAAGGGTGGGTTTAACGTGTTTTCTGTATTGGGTATTTTCCGTTCACAATTACTGAGGTGCAATTATTAAACCTTGAATTTCCTCGCTGGCATTATGCTTATTATCTGCATGCCAACGTGTTATATTCTCAAATTGCGGTTTATAAGTTAAAGATTGTCTGTAAAGATTCTTGCAACTGATGTAGAACTAATTCCTGTTTGAAGCCCAAAGTGTTGGTCATCTTACCCGTCTAAATCCGTCTAACCGAATTTTAACCATCCTCTGTCCTGTTTGGTTTATTGCTATTTCAACCTTATCAAAAGACCTTTTTCGCTTGGGCGGTTTGTTTTCCCATTACAGACCACGTGATATTCTCTAGAGAATTTTTCTTTTATCCACATAAAATTTATTCATGCATATACACGCGACTATTTGAAAATTTGAAAGCAAGAATTCTCAAGAGTATGATCACATAGTCTGTAATGGGGCAACAAAACGCCCAAGCGATAAAGGTCTGTATTTGATGTTTCCTGCGATTTGAAGGTCATTTTGTATATCACAAGTCAGACCTCGTTTTTCGGAGAAGTTTTCCTTCCCAAACCAGAAATGAGAACTGAAGAGATTACCGCTGACCACCGGGTCTCGGGACTCATTAGGACTTTATGTTTTAGTCGGCCATATTGTTGTTCAATAGACACTGAAGTTCTCTCGCTTCGTTTCTCGTTACGTTATGTAAGTTTATTCATCCATTGTGATTTGTGTGTACTAGCATTACGAACTTATTGCATTGTTTACTCTCTTATTGTAATAGGACTCGTTCTTCGTTGTGATTAAATGAATTGAATCATCATCGAGGAGTTTCTTCAAGAACAAACCAAATGTTAAAGAAGCGATAAACTAGAGAAACATCCCCTGGATCTTTTTATGAGGCTGGAGCTGTAGCTCGTTGCTTGTCCTCTCGCTTTGTTGTGGAGTTTGGTTTCGGCTCCCGGCTAGCCACTGGTCGAAGCTGTTCTCTCTCCGCTGCTCGTCTTTGTGGTGAGTGATTGTTCAAAGCTGCGCACCGAGGTCTGCACACCCCGAGTGGAACCTCTCTGACGATCAAGATCAGTCATGAAAGTACCTTATAGCTAAAACTTACAGAAACAGTACAGAGTGTTTTGTTAAAGAAGGAAAATAAAAACTTCATACGTTCCCGAGATAGTCTAACATCTCATCCAGAGGGAGCGGTAGCAATGTATAGGTTGTTTCATGTTACGGAAACTAGAGTCAGTAGAGTTTAAGGGTCGAAGACATGACAACTGAACATGCTAAACTGTAAAACAAATAAGAAAAGAAAAGACTTCTGGGAGCGTAATAGGTCGACATAATCTCGTTATCTTAGCATGAAGTGGTTACACGTAAATGCTGATCCACCTGGATTAAATGTTTCGGCTCATGGATCAAGAACGAGGAATGCTCATGTGTGGCGCGCTTGTTTTGGCTCATGGATCAAGAACGAGGAAAATGCATGTGTAGTGCGCTTGTTTCGGCTCATGGATCAAGAACGAGGTAAATGCAGTGTAGTGCGCTTGTTTGGGCCCATGGATCAAGAACGAGGTAAATGCATGTGTAGTGCGCTTGTTTCGGCTCATGGATCAAGAACGAGGTAAATGCTAGTGTAGTGCGCTTGTTTCGGCTCATGGATCAAGAACGAGGTAAATGCATGTGTAGTGCGCTTGTTTTGGCTCATGGATCAAGAACGAGCTAACTGCATGTGTAGTGCGCTTGTTTTGGCTCATGGATCAAGAACGAGGTAAATGCATGTGTAGTGCGCTTGTTTCGGCTCATGGATCAAGAACGAGGTAAATGCATGTGTAGTGCGCTTGTTTGGGCTCATGGATTAAGAACGAGGTAAATGCATGTGTAGTGCGCTTGTTTTGGCTCATGGATCAAGAACGAGGAAAATGCATGTGTAGTGCGCTTGTTTGGGCTCATGGATTAAGAACGAGGTAAATGCATGTGTAGTGCGCTTGTTTTGGCTCATGGATCAAGAACGAGGTAAATGCATGTGTAGTGCGCTTGTTTGGGCTCATGGATTAAGAACGAGGTAAATGCATGTGTAGTGCGCTTGTTTAGGCTCATGGATCAAGAACGAGGAAAATGCATGTGTAGTACGCTTGTTTTGGCTCATGGATCAAGAACGAGGTAAATGCATGTGTAGTGCGCTTGTTTCGGCTCATGGATTAAGAACGAGGTAAATGCATGTGTAGTGCGCTTGTTTGGGCTCATGGATCAAGAACGAGGTCAATGCATGTGTAGTGCGCTTGTTTTGGCTCATGGATTAAGAACGAGGAAAATGCATGTGTAGTTCGCTTGTTTCGGCTCATGGATTAAGAACGAGGTAAATGCTAGTGTAGTGCGCTTGTTTCGGCTCATGGATTAAGAACGAGGTCAATGCATGTGTAGTGCGCTTGTTTCGGCTCATGGATTAAGAACGAGGTCAATGCATGTGTAGTGCGCTTGTTTCGGCTCATGGATTAAGAACGAGGTCAATGCATGTGTAGTGCGCTTGTTTGGGCTCATGGATCAAGAACGAGGTAAATGCATGTGTAGTGCGCTTGTTTGGGCTCATGGATTAAGAACGAGGTAAATGCATGTGTAGTGCGCTTGTTTCGGCTCATGGATCAAGAACGAGGTAAATGCATGTGTAGTGCGCTTGTTTGGGCTCATGGATTAAGAACGAGGTAAATGCATGTGTAGTGCGCTTGTTTCGGCTCATGGATCAAGAACGAGGTAAATGCATGTGTAGTGCGCTTGTTTCGGCTCATGGATCAAGAACGAGGTAAATGCATGTGTTGTGCGCTTGTTTGGGCTCATGGATTAAGAACGAGGTAAATGCATGTGTAGTGCGCTTGTTTCGGCTCATGGATCAAGAACGAGGTAAATGCTAGTGTAGTGCGCTTGTTTCGGCTCATGGATCAAGAACGAGGTAAATGCATGGGTAGTGCGCTTGTTTCGGCTCATGGATTAAGAACGAGGAAAATGCATGTGTAGTTCGCTTGTTTCGGCTCATGGATTAAGAACGAGGTAAATGCATGTGTAGTGCGCTTGTTTCGGCTCATGGATCAAGAACGAGGTAAATGCATGTGTAGTGCGCTTGTTTGGGCTCATGGATTAAGAACGAGGTAAATGCATGTGTAGTGCGCTTGTTTCGGCTCATGGATCAAGAACGAGGTAAATGCATGTGTAGTGCGCTTGTTTGGGCTCATGGATTAAGAACGAGGTAAATGCATGTGTAGTGCGCTTGTTTCGGCTCATGGATCAAGAACGAGGTAAATGCATGTGTAGTGCGCTTGTTTGGGCTCATGGATTAAGAACGAGGTAAATGCATGTGTAGTGCGCTTGTTTCGGCTCATGGATCAAGAACGAGGTAAATGCTAGTGTAGTGCGCTTGTTTTGGCTCATGGATCAAGAACGAGGTAACTGTATGTGTAGTGCGCTTGTTTTGGCTCATGGATGAAGAACGAGGTAACTGCATGTGTAGTGCGCTTGTTTCGGCTCATGGATCAAGAACGAGGTAAATGCTAGTGTAGTGCGCTTGTTTTGGCTCATGGATCAAGAACGAGGTAACTGTATGTGTAGTGCGCTTGTTTTGGCTCATGGATGAAGAACGAGGTAACTGCATGTGTAGTGCGCTTGTTTCGGCTCATGGATCAAGAACGAGGTAAATGCTAGTGTAGTGCGCTTGTTTCGGCTCATGGATCAAGAACGAGGTAAATGCATGGGGAGTGCGCTTGTTTGGGCTCATGGATCAAGAACGAGGTAAATGCATGTGTAGTGCGCTTGTTTTGGCTCATGGATCAAGGACGAGGAAAATGCATGTGTAGTGCGCTTGTTTTGGCTCATGGATCAAGAACGAGGTAAATGCATGTGTAGTGCGCTTGTTTCGGCTCATGGATCAAGAACGAGGTAAATGCATGTGTAGTGCGCTTGTTTGGGCTCATGGATCAAGAACGAGGTCAATGCATGTGTAGTGCGCTTGTTTGGGCTCATGGATCAAGAACGAGGTAAATGCATGTGTAGTGCGCTTGTTTGGGCTCATGGATCAAGAACGAGGTAAATGCATGTGTAGTGCGCTTGTTTGGGCTCATGGATCAAGAACGAGGTAAATGCATGTGTAGTGCGCTTGTTTGGGCTCATGGATCAAGAACGAGGTCAATGCATGTGTAGTGCGCTTGTTTTGGCTCATGGATTAAGAACGAGGAAAATGCATGTGTAGTTCGCTTGTTTCGGCTCATGGATTAAGAACGAGGTCAATGCATGTGTAGTGCGCTTGTTTCGGCTCATGGATCAAGAACGAGGTAAATGTTAGTGTAGTACGGTTTTTTGGGCTCATGGATTAAGAACGAGGTAAATGCATGTGTAGTGCGCTTGTTTTTGGCTCATGGATCAATCAAGAACGAGGGATCTTCATGTGTAGTGCGCTTGCTTCGGCTCATGGATTAAGAACGAGGTAAATGCATGTGTAGTGCGCTTGTTTCGGCTCATGGATCAAGAACGAGGTCAATGCATGTGTAGTGCGCTTGTTTTGGCTCATGGATTAAGAACGAGGAAAATGCATGTGTAGTTCGCTTGTTTCGGCTCATGGATTAAGAACGAGGTCAATGCATGTGTAGTGCGCTTGTTTGGGCTCATGGATCAAGAACGAGGTCAATGCATGTGTAGTGCGCTTGTTTTGGCTCATGGATTAAGAACGAGGAAAATGCATGTGTAGTTCGCTTGTTTCGGCTCATGGATCAAGAACGAGGTAAATGCATGTGTAGTGCGCTTGTTTGGGCTCATGGATCAAGAACGAGGTAAATGCATGTGTAGTGCGCTTGTTTGGGCTCATGGATCAAGAACGAGGTAAATGCATGTGTAGTGCGCTTGTTTGGGCTCATGGATCAAGAACGAGGTCAATGCATGTGTAGTGCGCTTGTTTTGGCTCATGGATTAAGAACGAGGAAAATGCATGTGTAGTTCGCTTGTTTCGGCTCATGGATTAAGAACGAGGTCAATGCATGTGTAGTGCGCTTGTTTCGGCTCATGGATCAAGAACGAGGTAAATGTTAGTGTAGTACGGTTTTTTGGGCTCATGGATTAAGAACGAGGTAAATGCATGTGTAGTGCGCTTGTTTTTGGCTCATGGATCAATCAAGAACGAGGGATC
Source organism: Meandrina meandrites (assembly GCA_963693305.1). NCBI lineage: Eukaryota > Metazoa > Cnidaria > Anthozoa > Scleractinia > Meandrinidae > Meandrina > Meandrina meandrites. The sequence goes on from OY855908.1 coordinate 29,502,645, forward strand.
TTCATGTGTAGTGCGCTTGCTTCGGCTCATGGATTAAGAACGAGGTAAATGCATGTGTAGTACGCTTGTTTCGGCTCATGGATCAAGGACGAGGTAAATGCTAGTGTAGCGCGCTTTTGTCGGCTCACAAATCCAAAACGAGGTATGTTCATGTGTAGTGCGCTTGTGTCGGCTCATGTAACAAGAACGAGGTAAATGCATGTGTACCGAGCTTGTTTGGGCTTATGGATCAAGAACGTGGTATGTTCATGTGTAGCGCGCTTGTTTGGGCTTTTGGAGTGGCCGGGCATTCTACATTTTAGCCAAAGCATCAATCACCAACAATTTCTTCACACTTGGACGATCACAGCAGACAAACTGTTTTGTGTAATTGCCCTTTTCACGATTTACTTTTTTTTAAAAATTGCATAACAAAAAAATCACCGCTTTTGCCAAGCAGTTTATATTTCGCGTCGGGTTTTAGTGCTTGTAAACCCATAGAAATGGTGGTCTCCTGTAATTATCAAGTATTAGCGTCGCTTATCCCTGTCCAAGCTCGGGTCTCCGGGCTATCCCTGAAACCCGAAAAACATCTCGAAACTTCCGATGTTCCTGCGGTCCAGCGTTCCATGAGTATGGTTGCCGGACGCTGAAGACTGGGCTGCAGTGTTGTTTCTGCAATGGCGGTGTACATTTGATTTGTTGAAGAAGACGTTGTCGCTGTTTTCACACTTTTATAAAGGTACGAGAGTCTTTTAGAATAGATTTTTCCTATCCAGAGCTGTAGAATACAGATCACCTATATCCATGTCACTGAATAGGAGTACACAGCTCGAAATAACCGCAGATCAGTCGCCGCTCGACGGTCAAATAAGAATCATTTTCCTAATATGGGAATATTTAACGTAATTCAGTTAGCCTGGGGCGCTTTTAGTATAATTTTTAGAGCTGGCTATCAAGATATCATAAAAGGCAAAGTAACGAAAGAAAACATGTGAATAGTAGACATAACTGTTGCTTTGCATGGATGTTACAATTTTAATATACAACATGCGACAAGGGACAGCGCGTCTCCCACACACTTAGAGCATTTAGAAATTAATGTATGCCTATGGTTTGTGTCTCTATCCGCCATGTTTACTGTTGATTCCGTCGAAATTCCTTCGTATTTAATTTGTGATCATTCCCGTTACAGCTGCAAGGGGGTGGGGGGGGGGGGGGGTGGTAGACATACGCCTAGCTGCTTCATGTTACGGGTACCGAGAGAAGCTCCAGCCTGATAGGCCACTTGGCTCAAATGCAAACTTTACCTTCTGTTATGGGATTTTTGTTGCTTTGCTGAAGTTGATTGACAGCCAGTTTAGCTGGTTGAATGATATTGGCTAAGGGCTATCATTGTATTAGTAACAGACTTGAACGTCTTTGAAAACTCTTGATTAAGGGTTGTCTGTCAAAAACTCATAATGAGATTGGTCGATGCTGAGTGCACAGGGTTTGCACTCTCCCTGGAATTCCTGGAGAGCTCTTTATATATTCTCTATATTCTCTATACTACCTGCTTTTGGAAACACCTTGAATTTTATATACATGGTCACCACATAAACTCAATTAAGTGCCGCATATGAGAGCAAAACTACTAAAGATTGCCACTGGTCTGAATAAGCGTTGCATTCATTGACAATAGTGCGGTGCTTAATGGAAGTATCATCAGGCCGAATCGTTTGAGGAGTCAGCTGTAAACTTAACCTGCCTTGGAAATTTATTTTCCTGGATTAGAATGTGTTTCAGTTGGAAGTGGCAATATTTATCGCTTTCTATCTTTCACTTTTTCATTTTTTTGACGTCCCGAATAAGCAGTTCAAAAAAAAATATATCACTTTTAAAAGCAAATGAAAATGCTTCCATAACCCTTACCGCAAACTGTTTTAAGCAAATTGCTTGAAAACGTTTACACCAATGAATTTTCAATCCTGGGTCCCGGAATTTTTTAGTCCAATGCGCTTGACTCTTGCCTTCCATCTTGATATTTGCCAATGATGCTTTTCTGGCAAGAATATAAATGGGTTAGGTACACGTCGAGGTTTCAATTTTCTTAGCTGAAAATTACTTATTTAAAACAGATTGGTAGGAACTGGAAAAGAATAAGTTGCCATGGTAACATAATTTTATTATAACCGTAACTGTGTCACCTGTAAAACTATTAGTCTGCCACGTTTCACTGGTCTCGGCAGCAAATTAACCAAGATAAGTGTATTTTTATAATGGCCAAAATGTTGAGTTGAGTAAATGACGTTATCATTTCCCCTAATTTGCATATTTTACAAATTTTTAATGCTTTAATACCTCTGGAACTATTTTGAATCTTTCGTGGAATTCTATATGATCCACCTTAAATTGCACAGGGTGTAAATTCATAGATTATGGAGAAAACTGTACCAAGGACATCTTTGCCATACAGCGACTGTCTACCAGGGCTCTTCCCCCTTTCCTTGTACTCTCCATGCGTACAGATTTTCCCTGATCGACCGACCGGCCAAATGCTGATAACAATTTAATCCAATCATTTCCTTAGGAATACGCAAAAGCAACCACCTCGACAATGAAGCTCGCTTTAGCAGCTAGCAACGACATGCCTTGCTTGAAGGGTGCCAACAGTTACGCTCATGTTAGCGACGAAGGAAACGTTACTCGACGTAAAGTTGAAAAAAAGATTTCCGTTTACAAGCACAGTAAACAAGGACACAGTGGAATGAAGCAATATGCATGTAAGTATTGTAACAAGTGCTTCAGCTATTTATCAGCCTGCAAAGCATATGAACGAATACATACAGGAGAGAAGCCGTACACATGCAAGCACTGTGATAAAGAGCTTTAGGCAATCGTCAAATTGCAAGACGCACGAACGAACACATACAGGAGAGAAGCCATTTTCATGCAACCATTGTAATAAGTGTTTTAGCACTTTGTCAAATTGCAAGACGCACGAACGAACACATACAGGAGAGAAGCCATTTTCATGCAACCATTGTAATAAGTGCTTTAGCACTTTGTCAAATTGCAAGAAACATGAACGAACACATACAGGAGAGAAGCCGTTTTCATGTAAGCATTGTAATAAGTGCTTTAGCGATTTATCAGCCTGTAAGAGACACCAACGAACGCATAACGGAGAGAAGCCTTTTTCATGCAAGCATTGTAATAAGGGCTTTAGCACTTTGTCAGATTGCAAGAGACACGAACATACAGGAGAGAAGCCATTTTCATGCAACCATTGTAATGAGTGCTTTAGCACTTTGTCAAATTGCAAGAAACATGAACGAACACATACAGGAGAGAAGCCGTTTTCATGTAAGCATTGTAATAAGTGCTTTAGCGATTTTTCAGCCTGTAAGAGACACCAACGAACGCGTAACGGAGAGAAGCCTTTTTCATGCAAGCATTGTAATAAGGGCTTTAGCACTTTGTCAGATTGCAAGAGACACGAACGGACACATACAGGAGAGAAGCCTTTTTCATGCAAGCATTGTAATAAGTGCTTTAGCGCCTTATCAGACCGCAAGAGACATGAACGAACACACACAGGAGAGAAGCCGTACACATGCAAGCATTTTAATAAGAGCTTTAGCAAGTTGTCAAATTCCAAGGAACACGAACGAACACATACAGGAGAGAGGCCGTTTTCATGCAAGCATTGTAATGAGAGCTTTAGCACCTCGACGAATTGCAAGACACACGAACGAACACATACAGTGGAATGAAGCAATATGCATGTAAGTATTGTAACAAGTGCTTCAGCTATTTATCAGCCTGCAAAGCACATGAACGAATACATACAGGAGAGAAGCCGTACACATGCAAGCACTGTGATAAGAGCTTTAGGCAATCGTCAAATTGCAAGACGCACGAACGAACACATACAGGAGAGAAGCCATTTTCATGCAACCATTGTAATAAGTGTTTTAGCACTTTGTCAAATTGCAAGACGCACGAACGAACACATACAGGAGAGAAGCCATTTTCATGCAACCATTGTAATAAGTGCTTTAGCACTTTGTCACATTGCAAGAGACATGAACGAATACATACAGGAGAGAAGCCGTTTTCATGCAAGCATTGTAATAAGTGCTTTAACACCTCGACGAATTGCAAGACACACGAACGAACACATACAGGAGAGAAGCCGTTTTCCTGCAAGCATTGTAATAAGTGCTTTAGCACTCTGTCACATTGCAAGAGACATGAACGAATACATACAGGAGAGAAGCCGTTTTCATGCAAGCATTGTAATACTGAAGTGCTTTAACACCTCGACGAATTGCAAGACACACGAACGAACACATACAGGAGAGAAGCCGTTTTCATGCAAGCATTGTAATAAGTGCTTTAGCACGCTGTCACATTGCAAGAGACATGAACGAATACATACAGGAGAGAAGCCGTTTTCATGCAAGCATTGTAATAAGTGCTTTAACACCTCGACGAATTGCAAGACACACGAACGAACACATACAGGAGAGAAGCCTTTTTCATGCAAGCATTGTAATAAGTGCTTTAGCACTCTGTCACATTGCAAGAGACATGAACGAATACATACAGGAGAGAAGCCGTTTTCATGCAAGCATTGTAATAAGTGTTTTAACACCTCGACGAATTGCAAGACACACGAACGAACACATACAGGAGAGAAGCCGTTTTCATGCAAGCATTGTAATAAGTGCTTTAGCACTCTGTCACATTGTAAGAGATATGAACAAACACACACGGGGGTGAAACCGTACACATGCAAGCACTGTAATAAGAAATTTACCCGATCAGCATACTGCAAGATCCACGAAAAGCGACACTCACAAGAAAAGTCTTTAAGACAAGGACGTCATCCTCAAGAACCGACGGCAACTTCATTTTGCAAAAAGTCCTGTATGTTGTCTTCTTTGACTGACGAAAATTCAAAACAAGTTGAAAGCCTCATCTGTTGGATTTGTCAGGAGGAATTTAGTACTAAGGCATGTATCGTCCAACATTACGATGATCATATGAGGAAGGTAATGCCTACTTAGATGACATTTTAAGCCACGGAGCCCGTATGTTGATCTGTCCGGTATGTCCGTTTGTCAATCTGTGGACAAAACTGGGATTGTATCCTGAGAACATGGGTGTTTACCATTCACAAAAAAAAAATTCGAAAATCTCGGTTGGGAGAATTTCCGTTCGGGAGGAGCGCGTTCCATTTAGAAACAAGTCTAGTTCGTTGCAGGCTCCTGTCTGTTCTCTGTCTGTTGCTCACTAAATGTCCCGCGAAAGATGTTGATGTTGCATAACTTAGAACATGACGGTGAAGCTAATATCCTTGCAACGACTGCAACTTTCATGAGACGTGATCTACTCCGAAATTAAGGCTTTTTCGAATGTTCGTTACCAGCATATTCGAATGATGAATTTATACCTTGCTAAAAGAATGCTTGGCTTCGGGCACACATTACAGCTACCATTTAGATACGTGGCACTATGGTGATACAGTTAATCTCTTAGATCTGCTGCAAGTACGCGACTGACAGAGCACTCATATAAACCCTAAAAACGCGCCTGTGAAGAACTTGCAGAAAACTGACCCTCCATTTTAGTTGAAGCTTAGCAAGGAACCGAGGGAGGCCTGGGTGTGAAAAAGACCGCGAAAGGCTTGGGACTAGAGAAAATGCGAGAAATCTGTAAAAGGAACACAAATTTCCATTGGGAAAGCTTCCTCTGGAAAAAAAACAGCACTACCTTTTCAGCAATTCCGTTTATTTCAGAAATGTTTTTATTCTTGGTTTTCATGTTACGTCATAAAATTCTGAAATCAAAATTCAAAAGGCCTGCTAAACTTTTGATATCACTAGGTGTAAGATAAACTAAAAATATATCTTTTCGCAAATTTCCAGCTTGGTTGTGCCTTTCGTTTTAAAAACAGAGCATTTTGAATATTCGAGTTCTCCGCCGTATGTGATATCACGCTGAGTGCCGTGACAAAGTTGTTTTGATTCAAAAAAGGCCTTGACTTTCCATTTTTGCAGATCGAACATTCCCAGTGTGCTAAGTGCTGTTTATGTGAAAGTGCAATAGATCTTGAGCCAAAAGTAGTTACTATTAATAGGAAAATCAAGTTCCAGATGGTTTCTCTGACATCACGGCGGCCATGTTTGTGCCCCTCGGAAGGACACAAATATGGCGTCTCCATACTGAGCTTTACAAATTTGCGTGGAAAGTTTCGGCAAATAACTCGCAAACGGTGCACCGCACAGACCTGAGATTTGGACAAATCGTTTATCTATTTATCTTCAATAATATCTGAAATTCATAGCTTCTGTTGTTGAATGGTTTCGATTTTATTTTTTTATTGCGTGACAGTGAAAACCACCAATTGGAGCGAACCGAAAAGTCGTGTTCCATTTGCATCCCAGCCCTAATTTGCGGAATTGTTTTGAAAGGGCAAACATCCACAGGTATAAACGCTGCCATGTTAAGCCGCTTATTGATTTGTAGTATGAAATTATATTGTTAAGTGATTACCCATTTATAGATTTGTTTTGCTCATTCTGTCATTTTCTGTGGCAAGGTTTTCTAGCTTTTGTCTCGATTTAAGTGTGACATTGTTGTTTTTAGCAAAGGAGAAAGGAGTGCTGAATAGGAATGCGAAGTATTCAGCGGGTTTAGGCTTTTAATTAAGACGTTGACGGAAAAAGCTCGTTCACTAGTTACCCTGTTCACGTTGTTTCTATGTTTTTCGTCTTTTTCTTCTCGTTTGGTCCGCGGCTTGTCAGTGACAGGTTTATAAAAATGAGATAAGAGCTTATTTTGTTGCTCATACCATTTATTGAAATCAGAGGCAACATTTAACAGCTCTAATTATTCTGATTTCGAGCGTTTCGGATACGTTTCATGTGTTTTATGTCCACGTGCTTAATGCTCAAAGTGTTTGCACTGTACAAAGAATATATGGTAGGGTGGACGATATTAGAGGCCTTTAGATCGGAGTTCGATATCGAGAACGAGGACGACTTTCGAATTTCAATCCAGTTACGTTCCCATATCCCTCACACTTCAATCTCTGTTGCTGACCAGTTAAAAAGGGGTATGAGATTGGTGTGAAATGTGATAATCGAAAGCATAAGCACTAGGTGTAAACAGTCGTATTCGTAGTCAATCTCGTGTTCGTGCTCCGTTCTGAAGGTTTATATTGCTTCAGCCAGTGTTAGGATTTAATCAGCCGGTCTGAGGTTACCTAACCTCCTATGCAGACATTCCTTTGGCTCGTCACGCACTCCACCGCAACATTTGCTGAGGAGGAGTGCGTGATGAACCGAAAGTAGCAGACTCAGCAGACTGTTAAATCAGTCCGTTAGGAAAAATTAATTGTTAGTTACCGTTATTGTTGAGTTTATATTGAGTTCTTGTTTCATATGGCGACCTTTCATGCAGTGAAAGAGGTTTGTTACACGAGAAGGGGTTGTCACAATTTTTCTGTAACGTTGCATGTAGCAATCTGGCTATAATTTTCCCATACATAACGGAAATCATGAGGATTCTCCGTAAGAAAAACTAAAATAGTAACCGTTTATATAAGTGTTTTCTGTTTTGTATATTTTCCGTTCAAAATTCCTGAGTTGCAATTAATAAACCCACATATGTTTAAGTTCATTACATGTCAGTTCCAATTGATGAAGGAGCTAGAAGACAGCGTTCAAGGTTATTTTCCCCGTATATAACAAAGTCACTGCTTATATGTAGCATAAAACTGTCACCTCCACATTCGAAGATTTAAAACGCTTCTTTGTTATTATTGACATTATTAACAATAAATTCGCTAAGATTAAAACAATTAAGAGGCCGTCTCCCTTAAACCGTTCCACTCGATTTTGGACTCCAAAATAGTTTTCCTTCATATTTCTGTCACAGGTAGTACTATCTATCCTTACTTCTAAAATGCAGTTAAAATGATCAGAAAGTTTGTTTCTCTCCACTGTGGAGCATTTATCGATTACCAGTGTCAAGAAGTGATGAAACGGCCATTTTTCACGAGTTCTAACACAGGATATTAAACGTTCGTTAAAAATACTTCGCACCGATAAAACCCCCAAAATTTGTATACATCCAGTCAATTTTTTTCAGTTCTTACTGCTGACATGTCATTTGGTTGCTTTCTTGTTCAAAATCGGAAGACAACTACAATATTTATAGAACACCTTCAGTAATTTATGCAAACATCGCGAAAATATGCTCCTAAATCTTTGCCTTATTTTTCACTTGTGGCAAATAGACAAGGCCTAAATTGCCATTCTAGTTTTAGATTAAGACCTTGTCTGTTGAATTATGAAATAAAATTTGCGGCACAACGCGATATTGAGAAATAAGTTCGAACGAATTCTTGGCTATTTTCACGGATTAAGTATTGCGTGACACACTTCACATTCCAGTCCGAGTCTTGTTGCCTGACACTTTGATGCTTTGTTGATGAATATTTTCCGCCCAACGACAAGGGAAAACACATTGAAATTCTACAAATGGCAGCTTGTTTTCCCCTTGTTTCGGTTAGTTGAAACCAAATACGGTGTTTCGTTTCCTGACCATTAATAATGATAGATCGATTCCTGTCCTTCGTGATTATATTTACCACTGACCTTGTTGACCTTGTAGTTCCTGATAATATTATGGGAATTTACCGCTGAAACTTTCGTGGTTATCGTACACAAGCACAACTATGGTACTCAGTGGCTACAATTAAAATGATCCAGTGAGTCCGTCTTGAAAGGAGAGTCGATGACGAAAAGAGATTTGAATACATCCTCCTGTATGTAATCATTCAATACTCGGGTTGCGTTACCGCCCGTGGTGGAGAGAGTGGGGGAGGTGGGTGGAGGGGGTACTGGGGTTACACCATGCTGCATGCACGAAGTTACGGCATGTATTTATATACAAGGCGATGAGAAACCAACATTGAAATGGTCATTTTTTTTCTTTCTTCGTTACCTGAAATCGTGCGGTTTCGGCCAAAAGCGGCTTATGGCGGAACCAGAATTTCCATGTGGCAGGATATTTTCCATCGACTCCGGCGCGATCTGACCAATTCAGAATGACTTTACCCCTTCTACAGGACGAACCTCGGCTAATAGGGAAGTTTCGATGCGAATAAGTGTCGTTCGGCTTCATAATTTTAAGAATTGGCTGAATAGGATCCATATTTCATAATATCAATTAACTATCAATGTCACCAGGACCATATGCGTTGAACATGTCTTTGACTTCTGCCTGGTCGAATAATGAATATTGGTAGATCGGAGATTGCGTCGAGTTAGACTTTTAGCTTTGATGGTTTTTATCTGCTTTATAACTTCAAGAAATGAACCCTCGCGAAATTGATAAATTCAAGATCTTTTTGGGTAGTGGCGATTAGTGTCTATGGACCGTTAATGTTCGTTGACGCACCACTCGGATGTCAAGGATTGAATTTTGTCACCTATTGTTTAATTGAGCTGACCATTTCGGTCATTTCGGGGAAAATTAAATGAAGGGTTGAGAAATAAAAAAAAAAAGAAAACGGCCTTGTACAGTTTTCGTTATAGCCATGCTTTCCGATATTTCCATTTTTTCCTTTCATTTAGAGTGCGTTAGAGAGACTAATTGCAGCTAGTTTAATATTACAACTAGATCAGGGAGACGCTCAGTCATGAACAAAATCAGCTCAAATTGTGTCTTTTACTAACTTACATTAACACTAAAACCAAAATAGCCATTCTAACCTGCCACCAAACCCAAGAACCAATTGATCTGAACTTTAAGCTGATACACTGAATATAGTTTATATCATCATTATTGTCATTGTGCCATCTCTGTGAACATCAAGAATGTTTAGGTTGCAATGCTTACTGATTCCGAACCTCTCTCGTCACCTAAGGAAGCCACAGCTGTTGTTTCCTTCAGCGCAGCATATTCGGTTTTCTTTTTTGCATTAATTATGTTTGAATTGGTATGTCTTATTCTCTTCAAAAATTATGCAGACAAGATAGATGATAATCAAAGGAAAAGAGCACTATTTTTATGTCGAATGCTAAATGCTTTTTTAAGCTGAATCCATTGACTCTGTGATGGAAGCAATTACAATTTATAACCGATGTTTATAATGCAACCCTAAACGACATGAAGATCGGTGCCTGAACTTGTTTATTATTATCTAAGAGTGTTTTGAATGTCCTACAATGTGGGCTGCACTGACATACTACGAAGCTAATTTAAGAACAATGTAATACATCCAAGAAGGAAGCGTTAAGATAAGCAGTAAAGACAGTCACTATCCCGGCAGTGGAATTAGACTCCCGCAGCATAAGAACAGTTATTCTCAAAGGAAAACAAGGAAAGGACAATATGTATATTGCATCTGTTGGGAAATTTATGCTAGGCTTCACTTTTTCAATTTTGTTTGTTGGAAAAACTCCAACAGAGACACTTTTAGGGATAAGTCACTGTCGATACTTTCAGGGATAAGGGATAACTGTGCCCAGAGTTACAGGGATAAGGGATAACTGAAACCCCCCCCCCCCCCCCCCCCCACCCTTCCACCTCCCTAACAGGGCCTCATTAGCCGAAACGTCTTTGAAAGTAACATAAAAGAACCATTTAGTGTCAAACCACAAAGAAACCAACACTGGTACTCTTCTTAAACAAAACGAACCAACTCTGCTTTTCGACATTTGGCGAGACAGCAGATTTCAAAATGGTTTAGCATATTTTTAAGCATTACGACTTTAGTACTAGTTTTCCCCTTTTGAAATAGTCACAGAGTGATAAACATAAAAACATATTGGATATTTAAGGCCGATGTTGTTCTCGAGACTCGTGTGCGTGCCAAGGATTTGTAGACCTCTGGAAGAGCTATGTGGTCGTTCCTAGAGTGCAGATCCTTAATGGACAACCAGGCTGCCAGAAAGAGACGCTCGTGAAAATTGGCCTCATATCCAGCCACATTGACGGTATTAAAATCCATCTGATGATTTTTTTTCTAAAAAAGTTGGACTCGCAGGTTAAAAATCTGGAAGCCGTTGGCTGATGTTTACCTGCGTTACTAATTAACAATTATTCGCCGAATGCGAAGTGATTATTGTTGAATAATCCCCGAGACGAAGTCGAGGGGATTATTCAACAATAATCACTGAGCCTGAGGCGAATAATTGTTTTAGTATAATTTTCACTGGTGAATATCAAAAACTGAAAAATAATAATAGAAAACACGAAAACAACAAACACAAGTGCTCGCTTGCATACGTGTAAACCAGTTTAATTCTTCGATTGAAATCGTAATTTTCACTCAGGTTTTAGCAATAAAACGGAACAAACCAAACACTACGAAAAAGATAGATACATCTGGTACCTTTGTTTAATCGTTGGTGACTTCTGAACAATTGTGTGAATCCTCTCGAAATTACTAGCTCCAGTGAGAAGAGAACTAAATAATGTTTTGCCAGTCGATCTGACTGAGTACACGGCCGCGTGCATTCTCCAAAACCACCATGTTTACGATCAATTCGAATGCCTTGAAAACCATCTCTTGAAAATATTTCCGGTCCAAAAGCCTTGGTAGTTAATTTGAAAAATTCCCAATATTTTAAATATCCAGGACTTGGAGTGATTTCTTTTAAATGAGAGAAATTTTCATTCAGCAAATGCCGCCATGTTCACTGGCCTGGATGGCAAACGTGGCATGGCTTAGTAGCGCGGTGAATATAGCGTCATAGTGCGAGCTTCTCGACCAATCAGAATTGAATTCACCTGTGGAAATTATACCAACTTATAGTTAGTTGGCTTTTAAAGCTATGAAAATTATCACTTTGAAATAACAAGGGATCATTACTATCATGTGTCCAGATATGTGAAAGCTACAGATTTTTTAATCACTGCTGGTGTTTTCTACGCAAATATGCGTAGTTGGTACGTTAAGGGTTAACCTGTCGTTGTCTTAAGATGCGACCAATCTTTTTGGAAACATCTTGAACATAAAGAAGTACCGCGAGGCTATTAGTTTGTTAATCAGTTGGTGGTCTAGACAGCGATCACTCGCATTTTGTTTAAGAAGGATGATGGCAGGCGCGGATGCAGAGAAAATCGTGACCGATTTCCAGAGAGTTGAAAAACCTTCCATGCCGGAGGTATGGTACGAGCGCCGAAGGCGCGAGCTTCTACGGGGGTCTGGAGGCATGCCCCCCAGGAAAATGTTTGAGATTTTGACCCCCTAAACTGCCATTTCGGGGGTTTCCGAGTCACTCGGACATGATGTTGGCCAGTTCCATTCTGCCTGCGTAGCATCTAGGAGGTCAGTGAATGCCCGGAAATAAAAATAAATGTTTAGAAACCATTCTTTTGCACTGTCGAGATTTCAACTTGGAAATTTATTTATTTTAATAATTACCTTATTTTTCATTTATTTATTCATTTATTTTTATCAAAAATCTGACCGATTTCCGTAAATCGTTGAGCTGTAACCAGAATAAGGAGGCATTGGCTATCTTCCTTGCTGCACAACTCATCGAGTGCAAGAAAGACTCACAAACGACGCATGGATAGTTGTTCTCGTGCAATACGGTCTTATGTACTTATCACCTGACTACAATTGGACACTTTTTAAGTACCAGTGTTGTCAAGCCACAAGTCGGTAACATTGGAAAATCGATCCTGACAATTTTTTTTTCAGACTCAAAAGACCTACCTGCGAAACTGTAAAGAATAAAAAATCTGCATGAGTTTCCCAATCATCCAAACTAAGCGACACGACAAGGCCCCCGTAGGCGAATATCGTGCGCACTGCTACTAATGCACAAGCGATATGTTATTTTAGCCCCTTGCTCCTAAAAAGCTATTTACAATGTCGCTCAAGGGTGTTCGCAACGAAGTAGAACTCAAGCGCTATCATAATTGCACAGTACTCTTTCGTGTATCTGTTCGAAAGTTGTAAGTTAGCCTTCTAGGTAAGAATGGTGAATTGCGTTATCACTGCAAACGGTAACGCCCAGAGGCATTCTCGTTTTGGTGGGCTATGTAGACTTATACAGCCTGATGTGCCGCGGCATACGGTAAAGTAAGGTTCTCAGTCCTTTAGAAAAGAATCCTCTTTGCTCCTTTTGGGAGTGCAATCCTGGTTTGATCCTTAAATTAAACGAATACAAAATCTTGTACTTCTTAATATATGATTTAAAATATAATAGCCCAGTCCAGCCCCGCTTTGACTGTTCCCGGACTGTTTCATTGTTGTATGGGGCAAGTCATCAAAGCTTCAGAGACCTCAAAATCGTGCAGCCCGTATTTTGATGTCTACTCTCCGCGAGTTATCCTACAATAGCGGCAAAATCTTAGAACCGTAGCACTGGCAATTTATGGAGTAACCACAGTCCCCCCCCCCTCCCCCACCTCCCCCACTCTCTCCACCACGGGCGGTAACGCAACCCGAGTATTAAATGATTACATACAGGAGGATTTATTCAAATCTCTTTTCGTCATCGACTCTCCTTTCAAGACAGACCTACTGGATCTTTATAATTGTAGCCACTGAGTACCATAGCTGTGCTTGTGTACGATAACCACGAAAGTTTCAGCGGTAAATTCCCATAATATTATCAGGAACTACAAGGTCAACAAGGTGAGTGGTGAATATAATCACGAAGGACAGGAATCGACTTATCATCATTTAATGGTGAGGAAACGAAACACTGTATTTGGTTTCAACTAACCGAAACAAGGGGAAAAACTGCCATTTGTAGAACTTTAATGCGTTTTACCTTGTCGTTAGGCGGAAAATATCCATCAACAAAGCATCAAAGTGTCAGGCAACAAGACTGGATCATGGAATGTGAAGTGTGTCACGCAGTACTTAATCCGTGAAAATAGCCGAGAATTCCTTCGAACGTATTTCTCAATATCGCGTTGTGCCGCAAATTTTATTTCATAATTCAACAGACAAGGTCTTAATCTAAAACTAGAATGGCAATTTAGGCCTTGTCTATTTGCCACAAGTGAAAAATAAGGCAAGATTTAGGAGCATATTTTCGTGATGTTTGCATAAATTACTGAAGGTGTTCTATAAATATTGCAGTTGTCTTCCGATTTTGAACAAGAAAGCAACCAAATGACATGTCAGCAGTAAGAACTGATAAAAATTGACTGGATGTATACAAATTTTGGGGGTTTTATCGGTGCAAAGTATTTTTAACGAACGTTTTAATATCCTGTGTTAGAACTCGTGAAAAATGGCCGTTTCATCACTTCTTGACACTGGTAATCGATAAATGCTCCACAGTGGAGAGAAACAAACTTTCTGATCATTTTAACTGCATTTTAGTAGTAAGGATAGATAGTACTACCTGTGACAGAAATATGAAGGAAAACTATTTTGGAGTCCAAAATCGAGTGGAACGGTTTAAGGGAGACGGCCTCTTAAGACTGGCGTTACCAGTGATACATTTAACACTTAAAGGAGCTACGTCACGGACAACGCATCTTGAAAAAACTGGCAATTTTTTTCAAGTTTGTTGGTTGTAATCGGTCTTAATCTTCGTCAGTTGAAACCGTCCTTGGTTATTTTTGCGTTTTTTATTATTCCGTTGGTGTTTTTTCTATGTTAGTAAACTATTATTTTAAGTTTTCCTTCAATTTCAAAGTAATCAGAAAAATAACTTAAACACCGTGACGTTGCTCCTTTAAAACACTGGTACAGACCATATGTTCAATTGAATCTCACGAATCTTACGTTGCGTTACAGATTACGTCTTTTTCATGTTCCAAACTCCCGTTACCATTGCTTTCAAGCAATCAGCGGTCGAGAATTCTCTCAGTTGTTGAATTAAAAAAAAAAAAATGGAACTCAGTTATCCCTTCAAAGACTCAGTCTGAGAGTCTGGACTCTATCTTGAGCGGTGATGTCGGTTTTGCGCGGTTTTTAAGACTATTTTGCGTTATGCAGGCTCAAAAGTGTTTCCAGCATTTTCGAGCTCTTAAAACTTTGATGGGCCAGTACTACAAATCTTTATCAGTTGCTGCTACAATAATGATATCAAACTAATTCCCAATCATTGCTGAACAAGTTGTGGTCATTCTCATGACGTCATTGGTTATTATAGCAACAGTTTTACTTCCGATGATCCCGCGCTTCAGCGTTCCAGCATTCCAGCGGCATAGTAGTCGGACGCTGAAGACTGGGCTCCAGTGTAGTTTCTGCAATGGCGGCGTACATGTGATTTCTTGTAGAAGACGTTGTCGCTGTTTTAACAGTTTTATAAAGGTAAGAGAGTATTTAAGAATACAGTTTTCTTCCCCAGAGCTGTAGAATACAGATCACCTATATTTATGTCACTGAATAGGAGTACACAGCTCGAAATAACCGCAGATCAGTCGCCGGTCACATAACAACAGGACCTGATAGAGCGGTTTTCACTTGAGTGTCGAAAGTAATTCGTGTTTGCTTTGGTTTTGCATTACCACGCTCAGTGATTGGCTTAAAAAACTCGCGCCACTTTCTCAACCAATCAGAAGTAAGACCAAAACCAATCGCGACTTCCTCGCGCACGTTTTCCCGCGCTTCGTGCCGGCTGCATGTATTTGCTTCGAGTTTTGATTGGTTCACTGTATTGCCTGTGTCTTTTGTGATTGGCCAGAGTGATTACTTTGGTTTTGGTTTTACGACACTCATTTGAAAACTGATCTAACAATCATTCTCCTAATATAGTGTAGGAATATTTGCCGAGATTCACTTTGCCAGGGGCGTTTTTAGTAGAATTTTTGGAGGTGACTATCAAGATATCATAAAAGGCAAAAAAAAAAACGAAAGAAAAAATGTAAATACAATGTAGCAGACATAACTGCTGCCTTGCTTACATGCAAACAGGTTTGATATTACATTGATTGCAAATCAAATGGAACAGAAGAAACTTTTCAAACATGATAATCATCCGGTACCTTTTTTGACCCATGCTAACTTATATTCTTGAAATGAGCAGCTCTGGTCTGAAGAGAATTTAAATTTTAGTCTCTATGACACACTTTGTCATTGTGCTGGATATTTTGCATCTGGTAATACCAGGCGTAGACAAATTATCAATAAACCAGTAATCATTATCAATCAGTAACGATTCCAATACCAATCGATAGAAATCAATAAAGAAATAAAGTTGTGAGTTGGAATGATATTGATTTCCGATAGAAATCCATAACGATTGATTTATCGAATGATTATGTCTGATTCTTATCGGAAATGATTTTTGCCATTTTACAAGTTGATCATCCACACAATGTTGTCTGTATGTTTCTATTGAGTCATTCAATCATCATAGTATGCAATGGCTTTACAATTATCAACAAAATACTCTCGGAACAAAAACGATAACAGGAACAATTTGGTATTGTTGTTGATCTTCAGCTTCAGCACAGTTTATAATACAGGAAGAAGTAGAAGTTGCAGCTAAAGTACATGTAGTGGTGTGAAACCCTCGGTTAGTCTTGTTATAGCAATGCCTTTAAGATGAAGGATAATAAATAGCAAAATCAGCGTTTTTGTGATTTCAATTAGTTGATGTAAAAAAAATAAGAATAAAGCACAGAGTACGCCTGGATTAAGCACGAAATAAAAAAATAATCCATTAGCACAGCAGAAAATATGATATATTATGCCAGAAGTGGAGGGCTATAATTGTTCATGCATATATTGCATTGAGTTGGCCGATTCGCTATATGGGATTGCCACAGAAGACATGCAGAAATCAGTAGATAATGCTGGAATGAGTAGACATGTGAAATATTT
Source organism: Meandrina meandrites (assembly GCA_963693305.1). Taxonomy (NCBI): domain Eukaryota; kingdom Metazoa; phylum Cnidaria; class Anthozoa; order Scleractinia; family Meandrinidae; genus Meandrina; species Meandrina meandrites. The sequence continues at coordinate 29,519,434 of OY855908.1, forward strand.
TAAAATGCCAGATAACCAAGTGTAATGAACACTCTGCCTTGACTAGATGATGACTAACTGCTTTACGATTAACGCCTTTCTCATAGTATTTGTTTACTAGATAGCAATGCCAGTCTTAGGAAATATGTTAAAAATAATAATTGCTTTGGATTATTTGATCATTATTGATTGTTATCGTATTTGCCAATTTTTTTTTTCTGTGAGTTCAATATTGTTATTGATTACTGATATCAATCATTATCATACATTAGAATTACTTTGAAACATGTGATTGGTCGAGAGCATTCAGTCAATATATACTATACAGTAGCATGTGAACTTGACATGATAACCCAATATCTGCAGCAGATATTGGGTTATCATGTCGAGTTCAAAGTCTGCCTAATTTCCAAGCCCCTTGTCCGTGTAGTGGTGTCAAACTTTTGAAATTATCATGATGGCTTAGCGATCTGCTTCCATTTCTGAAGAGGAATTGAAAGTTTTGATTGAGAACAAAGATTCTAAAAACACCAAGAGAACAACAAAAACAAGTGTAAAAATTCTGAATGATTATTCGAGGGAGAAGAACCTGGAGGAACCACAAGATAAAACCACTTTGGCCAATGTTCCAACAAAGTTTTACGCCAGCGCTAGAAAAGGTGATGGCAGCCTGTACTCAAAAACTTCCATGACTTCTTTACGATTTGGACTCAACAGGCATTTCAAGACAAAAGGTACTGACATTATCAAAGACCCAGAATTTGCATTTTGCACTTCTCTATTAAACTTATCCATGTAAGTGCTCACTTTGAATTAAAGCCATTTTGCATCAGATAAAAGCCTTTGTTTGCAGACTGTTTGAAAACGTATAATAAAACAATTATTGAATTTGGTTTTCGCATGTTATTGTGAATTATCAAAATCTTGAGTCTGTGTTATCTGCCTCAGCTTTCGGCTTCGGCAGATAACATAGACCTTGGTTTTGATAATTTGCGATATCATGCTCAACCTCATCCAATAATTGCTTAATAGCAATCAGCAATTGATGTAGATTGTTTTTCAAATATCGATTTCTACCGCTTGATTGTGCCTGCAGTAATAACAAAAATAGGTTAGTCTCTCCTGTTGTACTTGCAAAGTCTATGAGGAGAATGCTAAAACATCACATACCCCTGTGGCCTATCATAATCTGCAAATGCCCATGCGTTTTATACCCTGCCCCCAACCAAACCTTAACCCTGACAGCTGGTACAATTTGCTCTTGAAAAATTGTGAGGGGTGGTACATGGACTAGGTCCATGAGGTGGTCAATGGACTGTGTCCACAGGAGTAGTTGTCATATCTGGTTTGCTATTCAGGCTAACCAGAGTGCCAGTCTGTAGTCTGCATTTGTTGCACACCGATTGTTTGCAGGTCTTTTTGGTCTAAAAAGGCCTAGATAATCATTTTTCAAAATTCCTAGTGTTCTAAAGGCTGTAGATATTGTGATAGTGATTTCTTTGAAATAAAAGAAAATTTCAGTCATCAAAATGTGTGCCATGTTTACTAGTGACAGTGGCTTTGTAGGCAAAGTCTGACAATGTTGTTCAAAGGACATGTGAGGGCATAGGACTTTATTTCTGCAGTTGCATGATTTATTGGACTTTGACTGAACACCAATGTCAGTGTATAAAGCCACTGTTACTAGAACACTAAGCAAAATGGAAGTTAATATTGACATGACAGACCATAGTTTGAAAACTCAGTTCAACAACCACAAGCTTCCTTTGAAGCATCACAAGCATTTACACAATATCGTGCTATCAAAATACCTCTGGGACCTAAAGGACAGTAACACCAATTTCTTAATCAAGTGTCCATCGTCGTGTAAGCAAGTCCATTGAAGGGAAACCAGTCACACTGCAATAATTATTGTAAAGGCTGATTAAATTAAGAAAGGCTGAATAAAACTTTATATCATAAAGCCTGAATAAATTATAAATAATAATAAAGGCTGATTAAATTAAGAAAGGCTGAATAAAACTTTATATCATTAAGGCTGAATAAACTATAAATTATTATAAAGGCTGATTAAATTAAGAAAGGCTGAAAAAATCTTTATAATCATCATAAAGGTTGAATAAATTAAGAAACGCTTAATAAAGCTTTATATCATTTATTGTCCATTAAGTTACCAATGGTCAAACCAATGTACCAAATGATTAACTTTTACGTGGTGTTTCTTTTGTTGCATTTTATTGCTTAATTTGATTACTTGACTTCTTGCCCTATCTGGATTTCAATCAGTATATTAAACTGGTTAAGATGTATGCAAGCCAACACTTACACATTCTTTTAAATGTTTTCTTACTAAAACAATTATTTGCCTCATTCATAGTGAATCTCAGGGAATAATAGTTATTGTGAAATATTGATGATGTATGGGTTGATTCCTGGGAGGCATGGTGGCCTAGTGATTAGTGTGCTGGACTCCGCATTGAGCGGATTGGATTCGATCCCTGGCTAGAATCACTGCATTGTGTTCTTGGGCAAGACAATCAGCTCTCATGGTGCATCTCTTCATCACCCAGGTGTATAACTGGGTACTGGTGAATTTCTTGCTGGGGGCAACCCTGCAATGGTTCAGCCTCACATCTATCGGGGAGGAGGGGAGACATACTGATAAACTTAAAATACTGGTAAAAATGCTCTTTTAATCTCTATTTCGGATCATTGTAAGGCCATTCTTTATTGCTTTCCTAAATACCCAAGCTTCAACGCATTCAAAAAGTCTGCAGTACGTCTTGTCATGAGATCCAAACTTTCAGAAAGTGTGATACCATTTTAAAGGAACCAAGACTTGCTCCCAGTTGAGCGCAGAAATGATTTTAACATTTTACTTATAATTGATAAAATCTTGCATGACCAATCTACTGACTACCTGGAATCTCTTATTCAGGAATATTGTCCACCGCGCAATTTGCGATCCACGGGCAGTTACGATGGCTGCGCTTTTTCTTTGGCCGCACAAAAACTCCATACCCAGGGACATTAAGAAAGCAAAGACCTTTTAGCTCTGTTTCAAAAATAGTCTTGGCGCACAACCTTTAACAAGTTTTACTTTACTTTACATAGGTATTCGCTTTTTAACTTTCTTCATAAAAATTCAAGGCTGTTTTCTTTTTATATCGTGAGAAGTTGACAACTCTCTCTCTAGTTTTCCAAAATGTTCACAACAATTTCTACCTGGTCGTTTCATAAATTATGAAAACAATGTATCAAGGATAGTTTTGCAATACAGCGAGTGTGTACCAGGGCTCCTCCTCATTTCCTTGTTCTCTCCATGCGTACAGGTTTTGATTGACCAACCCACCGGCTGATCACTGATACCAATTTTCTGCAATCATATCCTTAGGAATACGCAGAAGCATCCACCTTGACATCAGAGTTTACTTAACTAACAACACCATGCCTCGCCTGAAGGGTGCCAAATGTTACGCTCCTGCTAGCGACAACGACATGAAGTGATAGGCAATATGCCAGTTTACAAGCATCGTGAACAAACACATAGTGGATTGAAGCGGTATACATGTAAGTATTGTAAAAAGTGTTTTAACCGTTCAAAAGGTTGCAAGAACCATGAACGAACACATAGAGGAGAGAAGCCGTACACATGCAAGCACTGTAATAAGAGCTTTAGCCAGTCGTCAAATTGCAAGACTGACGAACGAACACATACAGGGGAGAAGCCGTTTGCATGCAAGCATTGTTATAAGTGCTTTAGCACTTTGTCACATTGCAAGACACACGAACGAACACATACAGGAGAGAAGCCGTTTTCATGTAAGCATTGTAAAAAGAGCTTTAGCGATGTATCAGCCCGTAAGGCACATGAACGAACACATACAGGAGAGAAGCCGTTTTCATGTAAGCATTGTAATAAGAGCTTTAGCGAATCGTCAAGTTGCAGGAGACATGAACGAACACATACAGGAGAGAAGCCTTTTTCATGTAAGCATTGTAATAAGTGCTTTAGCGACTCGACGAATTGCAAGACACACGAACGAACACATACAGGAGTGAAGCCTTTCACATGCAAGCACTGTAATAAGAGCTTTAGCCAGTCGCCAAATTGCAAGACTCGCGAACGAACGCATACAGGAGAGAAGCCGTTTTCATGTAATCATTGTAACAAGTGCTTTAGCACTTTGTCATATTGCAAGACACACGAACGAACACATACAGGGGAGAAGCCGTTTTCATGTAAGCATTGCAATAAGTGCTTTAGCGATTTATCAGCCTGTAAGAGACACGAACGAACACACACGGGAGTGAAACCCTACACATGCAAGCACAGTAATAAGAGCTTTAGTCAATCATACTGCAAGACCTATGAAAAGCGACATTTGCAAGGAAAGTCTTTAAAACAAGGACGACACCTTCAAGAACCAACAGCAACTTTCTTTGGCAAAAAGTCCCGTATGTTGTCTTCTTTGACTGACGGAAATTCAAACCAAATTGAAAGCCTCACCTGTTGGATTTGTCAGCAGGAATTTAGCAGTAAGGCTTGTATCGTTCAACATTACGATGATCATATGAGGAAGGTAATGCCTTCTTAAATGATATTTTAAACCACAGAGCCCGTCTGTCGATCTATCGGGTACGTGCGTTTGTCAATCTGTGGAGGAATATGGGATTGTCTCCTGAGAACTTGGGTGTTAACCATTTACAAAAAAATTCGAAAATCTCGGTTGGGAAAATCTCCGTTCGGGAAGAGCGCGTTCCATTTGGTATCAAGTCTCGTCACGGTTCGTTGCAGGCACCTCTCTGTTCTTTGTCTGTTGCTAATTGAATTTCCCGCGAAAGATGTTGATGTTACATAGAGTTCTGATAACTTAGAATATGATAGTGAAATTAATATCCTTGCAGCTACTGCAACTTTCATGAAACGTGATCTGCCCCGAAATTATTATAGCCTTTTTCGAATTCTCGTTACCAGCATATTCAAACGATGAATTTATACCTTGCTCAATGAAAGCTTGGCTTCGGGCACAAATTCTAGCTACCATTTAGATACGTCGCAGAATCGTTAAGCAGTAAATCTTGTAGATCTGCTGCAAGTACGCGACAGACAGAGCACTCGTATAAACCCTGAAAACCCGCCATTGAAAAACTTGCAGAAACCTGACCAGCCATTTTAGTTGAAGCTTAGCAAGCGACCGAGAGAGGCCTGGCTTTGAAAAAGACCACGAAATACTTGGAATGGGTGAGAAACACAAATTTCCATTGGGAAAGTTTCCACTGGGAAAACAGCACTACCTTTTCGGCAATTCCGTTTACTTCGGAAATTTTCCATTGAAACGAACCGAAACGTCCTTTTCAATTTGAATCCCAATCCGGATTGGCGGAAATTTTTTGTAAATGGTAAACACCCCGCAAGTCTATTCTTTTCTTCTTGGGTTAATTTCCACCTTTTGTCTCCTTTTTAAACATAATATATCTGCGATTTGTTTTGCAGCCGCCATAAAAGCTGCCTTGGTAAGCCGCTTGTCGATTTGTAGTATGAAATTATATTATTATGTGATTACCCATTTATAGATTTGTTTTCCTCATTCTGTCATTTTCTGTGGCAAGGTTTTCTACCTTATTTTGAAAACCTGCAAGTGTTGTGTTAATGTATTCGGTGTACAGTACAGTCACCGCGAATGTATTTACTGTATTAGTTTAAAATTTCGTGGGTTCCGGATACGTTTCATGTGTTTTATGCCCACGTGTTTAATGCTCAAAGTGCTTGCACTGTACAAAGAATATATGGTAGGCTGGACGATATTATGGACCTCTAGATTGGAGAACGCGATCGAGTAAGAGGACGACTTTCGAATTTCAATTCAGTTACGTTCCCAGAGCCCTCACCCCTCCCTATTGCTGACCCGTTGAAAAGGAGACTTTGTATGAGATTGGTGTCAAATGTGATAATCGAAAGCATAAGCACTAGGTGTAAACAGTCGTACTCGTACTCAATCTCGTGTTCGTGCTCCGATCTGAAGGTCTCTTTTGCTTTAGCCAGTGTTAGGATTTGATCAGCTGGTCTGAGGTTACCTAACCTCCTATGCAGACATTCCTTTGGCTCGTCACGCACTCCACCGCGACATTCGCCGAGGAGGAGTGCGTGACGAACCAAACGTAGCAGACTGTTGAATCAGTCCGTTAGGAAAGGTACATGTGCATGTTAGTTTCCGGTATTGTTGAGTTTATATTGAGTTCTTGTTTCATATGGCGACCTTTTATACAGTGAAAGAGGTTTGTTCACCAGAAAGTGTTTCCAAAATTATTCTGTTACGTTACATGCAGCAATTTGGCTATAATTTTCCCATATATAACGAGAATCATGATGATTCTATGTAAACTGAAATAGTAACTGTTATACTGTATATAGGTGTTTTCTGTATTGTATATTTTCCGTTCAAAATTCCTGAGTTGCAATTAATAAACCTACTATGTTTAAGTTAATTACTTGTCATTTCCAATTGATGAAGGAGCTAGAAAATAGCGTTCAAGGTTATTTTTCCCAAAGTCATTACTTATATGTAGCATAGATAGTGACACTTAATTGAAAGCGAAAAATAAGGCAGATAATTAACCTTCCTTGAAATGTTCAAAAGTGTTCTTTAGGTCACATTTGAAAAGCTACGGTAAAACTGCTACCTCGACTTAAAACGCTTCTTTGTTATTATTGACATTATTAACAATAAACTCGCTAAGATTAAAACCAAGTAAGGCTGGCGATACAAGTGATACGTTTAACACTTAAAATACTTGTACAGACCATAGAAAAACCGTCAAAAAATGTTCACTTGAATTTCACGAAAATTACCTTGCGTTACAAATTACGTCTTTTTCATGTTCCAAACTCCCGTTACCATTGCTTTCAAACAATCAGCGGTCAAGAATTCTTTCAGTTGTTGAATTAAAAAAAAAATAGAGCTGAATTATCCCTTCAAATACTCAGTACCCAGGCGTCCTCGGCTCGACTGAGTCTGGACTCAGATTGAGCGGTGACGTCGGCTTTACGCGGTTTTCTTATTTGATTGTTGCTCTAGGTCACGTGCGATATTATTGATTTGCCTCGACGGCTGTCTTTATGCCAACGTGCTTATATTCTCAAATTGCGGTGTGATTGAAATTATTTGCGGCATGTAAGTTTAAAAAACTAAGCGTTTATATCTCTCAGGAAATGCAGAATGATTACAATATGCTCCATGTTGTTTGAACAGCCAGCTCTCAGTTTGTTGATCTCTTACTGGAAACTTCCTATTACATTGTATTTTAACTCAACTATCATGAATGGGCATCTCAAGCGCCTATAACGCGCTATTATTGTCAAACTAATATATAACGTAAAAGGATTTCTCTTCAAGTCTTACGAACAGTTGTTCGTTGAATTTCACTCAGTATCAGTAATTTATTCATCATGCTTGTTGTAAATGCAAAGTAAGCACATTCAAAAGTAACACTGTTGTTTACCTGCATTTCGATCAATATCCTGGAACACATCCTGAACGGAAGTTGTAAGTGTTAAGCAATTTCCTTTCAAGAGATCGATAATGATAAACTGGATGTAGCCGTTTTTTTAGCTTTGAACTTCATTCAAACTTGTATTTTCACCTGCAAACACTCTAAGCGTAAATAACTAGCCCTGTACTGTACAACGTTTGAGTTACCAGTTACTAGTTGTACGAGATTTATTCAACAATAAAGAAGATAGAAGAGTTCCAGATCTGTGTTTGTCCTTAACTGTGAGCTGTTCGACTGACAAAAAAAACAACCCTGTACTTCTGCCATTTAAGTAACGTGTTCTTTGCAGCAAGCCTGTGCTCTGCCAAGATTTTCCCCAACCAAGTCCGTTTGTCTGTTTATCCGTCCATTACCAGCGCCCCAGATGAGAATTCATATTCATCCCGAAAAAGCGCAGTATCCAGGCGCCAAAAACCCTTACGTAACAGTTGTTTCATGCTACGGAAACTAGAGACAGTAGAGTTTGAGGATCGAAGACATGACAACTGAACATGTTAAATTGTTAAACAAATAAGAAAAGAAAAGTCTTCTGGGAGCGTAGTAGGTCGACATAATCTCGTTATCTTAGCATGAAGTGGTTAGACATAAATGCTAATCCACCCGGATTGAATATTCACGTGGATTGCGTCTGTTTCAGCTCATGGATCAAGAACGAGGTATGTTCATGTGTAGCGCACCTGTTTCGGCTCATGGATTAAGAACGAGGTAAGTGCATGTGCAGCGCGCTTGTTTGGGCTTGTGTATCATATTAATTAGTTGCCGGGTATTCTAAATTTTAGCCGGAACCGGCATCAATCCGACAATCACCAACAATGTCAGTCTTTTCACTCGGACGGTCACACCAGACAAACTGTTGTGTGCAATTGCCCTTTTGACGATTAACTTTCTTACCTGCATAACAATAAATTCACCGCGGTTGCGAAACAATTTCGCTAGAAACTACAAATTGTCCGAGATCATTGGCTTTTGGTGAATGATCTCTCTCGCTCCTGTCTCTCTGTAAAGGCTTTTCTCGCGTTCTCCCAACAACCCGCGTTAGGTTTTAGTACCTGCAAACCCACAGAAAGTTTAGTCTATTGTAATTTTAATTTTAATGCTTGTTAAAACAAGCATTAGCTTTCCTTATTTCTGCCCAAGCTCGGAACTCCGGCGAAACCTCCGCTGTTCCCGCGCTTCAGCGTTCCAGCATTCCAGTGGAAAGTTGTCGGACGCCAAAGACTGGGCCCCAGTGTAGTTACTTTAATGGCGGCGCACATGTGATTTGTTGTAGAAGACGTTGTCGCTGTTTTAACAGTTTTATTAAGGTAAGAGAGTCTTTTAGAATACATTTTTCCTATCCAGAGCTGTAGAATACAGATCACCTATATCCATGTTACTGAATAGGAGTTCACAGCTCGAAATAACCTCAGATCAGTCGCCGCTCGCTGGTCACATAACAATCCGATAATCAGTGTAGGAATATTCGCCGAGGTTCACTTTGCCACGGGCGTTTTTACTATAATTTTTTTTATAATTTTGGAGGTGACTATCAAGATATCATAAAAGGAGAAAAAAACGAAAGAAGAAATGTAAATACAATGTAGCAGACATAACTGTTGACTTGCTTACATGTTACAAAAGATACATGTCACAAAAGATATGCAGGAAGCAGTAGATAATGCTTGAATGAGTGGACATGTGAAATATTTTAAAATGTCAGAAAACCAAGTGGGATGAACACTCTGCCTTGACTAGATGATGACTAATTGTCGATTAACGCCTTTCTCATATATAGAGGATGTTACATGGTGGCTCAAAGATATGAATTTTATGTTCGAGTGGCAGAAATGAGTGAGATATCGTTTTTGCCACGAGAACATAAAAATCATATCTTTGAGCCAACATGTAATGTTCGTTTTATTATATGGAGACCAGATGTGGTTGATATCGCCAATTTAAATTATTTCATTGTTTTCGAATAATCGAGCCAGCTCTACAAATTACTGTTCGTCTTCATAGAAAACACGAAGCACCTGTGTCAGGGATATACAAACACTAACTGACTTCTAATCAAACAACATACATGAAATACTTGTCAACTAAATAACGTAACACATAAGAACTGAAAGCATCACTTTGACTTGAATCCGAGGCGGCAATGTCTTGACGGCCGATAGGTTTCGACTACTTTTGTTTTCTTCTTTACAACATCTTGCACTTTGCGAAATTCTTTCTTTTTCCTCGCTTAGTTAAACAAATTAAACCTGATTGTCGATGCTTGCTAACAATAACAAACGACACAAGAAACCAAGTTCATTCAACAAAGTAGAAAAGGCACTAGTCGTGACGTCAATGAGTGATATGACACTTGCAAGCGTGTCATACGGAAAATACGCCACTTGGGTCCCGGATGGAGTGGCGTATGGATTCTACGAGTGGTTTAGTTCCCAGTAAAACACTCTCTTCCATGTAATAAATTTGTTTACTAGATAGCAACGCCAGTCTTCAGTAATATGTTTGAAACAAATGTTACTTTGGATTATTCAATCATTATCAATTGTTTTTGTTTTTTGCCAATCCATATTTTTCTTCTGTGAGTTCAATATTGTTATTGATTACTGATATCAATCGATAGCAATCAGCAATTGATGTTGATTGATTTCCAAATATCGATTTCTACAGATTGACCACGCCTGGGGTAATAACAAAAATAGATTAGTCTCTCTTGTTGTACTTGCAATTGATTGAAAATTAATACTGAGCAAAGTCTATGAGAAGAATGCTAAAACATCACATACCCCTGTGGCCCATCATAAGCAACAACCCCCTTGTGTTTAATAGCCTGCCCCCAACAAAACCTTTACACTGACAGCTGGTATAATTTGCTCTTGAAAATGAGGGGTGGTACATGGACTAGGTCCATGAGGTGGTCAATGGACTGTGTCCACAGGGGTTGTCGTCATATCTAGTTTGCTATTCACGCTAACCAAAGTGCCAGTCTGTAGTCTGCATTTGTTGACACTGACTTTTTGCAGGTCTTTTTGGTGTTAAAAGGCCTAGGTAATCATTTTCCAAAATTCCTAGTGTTCCAGATATTGTGATAGTGATTCCTTTGAAATAAAAGAAAATTTCAGTCATTAAAATTTCTGCCATGTTTGCTAGTGACAGTGGCTTTGTAGGCAAAGTCTGACAATGTTGTTCACAGGACATGTGAGGCCATAGGACTTTATTTCTGCAGTTGCATGATTTATTGGACTTTGACTCAACACCAATGTCAGTGATAAAGCCACTGTTACTATGACACTAAGCAAAATGGAAGTTAATATTGACGTGCAGACCAAAGTTTGAAAACTCAGTTCAACAACCACAAGCTTTCATTGAAGCGTCACAAGCATTTACACAACACTGGGCTATTAAAATACGTCTGGGACCTAAAGTACCAATTTCTCAATCAAGTGTCAGTTTTCATGTAAGCAAGTCCATTGAAGGGAAACCAGTCACACTGCAATAATTATTATCAAGGCTGATTAAATTAAGAAAGGCAGAATAAAATTTCATATCATAAAGGCTGAATAAATTAAGAAAGGCTGAATATAGCTTTATATAATTTATTGCCCATTAAGTTACCAATGCTCAAACCAATGTACCACATGATTGACGTTTACGTATTGTTTCCTTTGTTCCGTTTTATTGCTTAATTTGACTACTTGATTTTTTGCCCTATCTGGATTTGCATCAGTATATTTTACCGGTTTACATGTTTGCAAGCCATCATTTGCACATTTTTTTAATTTTTTAATTTTGTTGTTTTGCCTTTCGTGATATTCATCTCTGAAAATTATACTAAAACAATTATTTGCCTCATTCATAGTGAATCTCAGGGAATAATAGTTATTGTTAAATATTGACAATGTATGGGTTGTTTTCTGGGAGGTATGGTTGCCTAATGGTTAGTGTGCTTGACTTCGCATTGAGCGGACTGGATTCGAGCCCTGGCTAGAATCACTGCATTGTGCTCTTGGGTAAGACAATCAGCTCTCATGGTGCATCTCTTCATCACCCAGGCGTATAACTGGGTAGTGGTAAATTTCTTGCTGGGGGCAACACTGCAATGGTTCAGCCTCACATCTATTGGGGAGGAGGGGAGAAATACTGATAAACTTAAAATACTAGTAAAAATGCTCTTGTAATCTCTATTTGGGATTCTTGCAAGGGCATTCTTTATTCCTTTCCTACATTGTAAATACCCAAGATTCAACGCATTCAAATGTCTGCAGTACGTCTTGCCATGAGATCCAAACTTTCAGAAAGTGTGATACCATTTTAAAGGAACCAAGACTTGCTCCCAGTTGTAATTGATAAAATCTTGCATGACCAATCTACTAACTACCTGGAATCTCTTATTCAGGAATATTGTCCACCGCACAATTTACGATCCACGGACAGTTACGATGGCAGCGCTTTTTCTTTTGCCGCACCAAAACTCCATACCCGGGGACATTAAGAAAGCAAAGACCTTTTACGACCTTTTACCTCTGTTTCAAAAAAATCTTGGTGCATAATCTTTCAATTCGTTATAAGTTTTACTCTACTTTACATAGGTATTCGCTTTTTAACTTTCTTCATAAAAATTCAAGGCTGGTTTCTTTTTATATCGCGAGGAGTTGACAAGTCTCTTTTCCAAACGTTCACAACAATTTCTAACTGGTTGTTTCATATATTATGAAAACAATGTATCAAGGATAGTTTTGCAATACAGCGAGCGTGTACCAGGGCTCCTCCTCATTTCCTAATGTTCTCTCCATGCATACAGGTTTTGACTGACCAACCCACCGGCTGATCGCTGATACCAATTTTCTGCAATCTTCTTTAGGAATACGCAGAAGCATCCACCTTGACATCAGAGTTTACTTAACTAACAACGCCATGCCTCGCCTGAAGGGTGCCAAATGTTACGCTCCTGCTAGCGATGACGAAAATGTTACTGGACATGAAGTGATAGGGAATATGCCCGTTTACAAGCATCGTGAACAAACACATAGTGGATTGAAGCGGTATGCATGCAAGTATTGTAAAAAGTGTTTTAACTGTTCAAAAGATTGCAAGGACCATGAACGAATTCATACAGGAGAGAAGCCGTACACATGCAGGCACTGTAATAAGAGCTTTAGCCAGTCGTCAAATTGCAAGACTCACGAACGAACACATACAGGCGAGAAGCCGTTTGCATGCAAGCATTGTAATAAGTGCTTTAGCACTTTGACTCATTGCAAGACACACGAACGAGCACATGCAGGAGAGAAGCCGTACACTTGCAAGCACTGTAATAAGCGCTTTATCCAGTCGTCAAATTGCAAGACTCACGAACGAACACATACAGGGGAAAAGCCGTTTGCATGCAAGCATTGTAATAAGTGCTTTAGCACTTTGACTCATTGCAAGAGACATGAACGAGCACATACAGGAGAAAAGTCGTTTTCATGTAAGCATTGTAAAAAGAGCTTTAGCGATGTATCAGCCCGTAAGACACATGAACGAACACATACAGGAGAGAAGCCGTTTTCATGTAAGCATTGTAAAAAGAGGTTTAGCGATGTATCAGCCCGTAAGAAACATGAACGAACACATACAGGAGAGAAGCCGTGCACATGCAAGTATTGTAATAAGTGCTTTAGCACCTCGACGAATTGCAAGACACACGAACGAACACATACAGGAGTGAAGCCTTTCACATGCAAGCACTGTAATAAGTGCTTTAGCCAGTCGTCAAATTGCAAGACACACGAACGAACACATACAGGAGAGAAGCCGTTTTCATGCAAGCATTGTAAAAAGAGGTTTAGCGATGTATCAGCCCGTAAGAAACATGAACGAACACATACAGGAGTGAAGCCTTTCACATGCAAGCACTGTAATAAGTGCTTTAGCCAGTCGTCAAATTGCAAGACACACGAACGAACACATACAGGAGAGAAGCCTTTTTCATGTAAGCATTGTAAAAAGAGGTTTAGCGATGTATCAGCCCGTAAGAAACATGAACGAACACATACAGGAGAGAAGCCGTGCACATGCAAGTATTGTAATAAGTGCTTTAGCACCTCGACGAATTGCAAGACACACGAACGAACACATACAGGAGTGAAGCCTTTCACATGCAAGCACTGTAATAAGTGCTTTAGCCAGTCGTCAAATTGCAAGACACACGAACGAACACATACAGGAGAGAAGCCGTTTTCATGCAAGCATTGTAATAAGTGCTTTAGCAATTTGCCACACTGCAAGAGACATGAACGAACACACACGCGAGTGACACCCTACACATGCAAGCACAGTAATAAGAGCTTTAGCCAATCATCACACTGCAATCATCAACATTTGCAAGAAAAGTCTTTAAAACACGGACGACACCTTCAAGAACCAACAGCAACTTCCTTTGGCAAAAAGTGTCGTATTTTGTCTTCTTTGACTGACGGAAATTCAAACCAAGTTGAAAGCCTCACGTGTTGGATTTGTCAGGAGGAATTTAGTAGTAAGGCATGCATCGTCCAACATTACGATGATCATATGAGCAAGGTAATACTTTCTTAAATGATATTTTAAACCACAGAGCCCATCTGTCGATCTATCGGGTATGTGCGTTTCTCAATCTGTTGAGGAAAATGGGATTGTCTCCTGAGAACTTGGGTGTTTACCATTTACAAAAAAATTCGAAAATCTCGGTTGGGAAAATTTCCGTCCGGAAAGAGCGCGTGCTATTTGGAAACAAGTCTCGTCACGGTTCGTTGCAGGCACCTCTCTGTTCTTTGTCTGTTGCTAATTGAATTTCCCGCGAAAGATGTTGATGTTTTATGAAATCATAGAGTTCTGATAACTTAGAATATGATAGTGAAATTAATATCCTTGCAGCGACTGCAACTTTCATGAAACGTGATCTGCCCCAAAATTATTATAGCCTATTTCGAATGCTCGTCACCAGCATATTCAAACGATGAATTTATACCCTGCTCAAAGAAAGCTTGGCTTCGGGCACAAATTCCAGCTTCCATTTAGATACGTCGGACAATCATTATGCAGTAAGTCTTGTAGATCAGTTGCAAGTACGTGACAGACAGAGCACTCGTATAAACCCCGAACATTTGCGTATGAAAAACTTACAGAAACCTGACCCGCCATTTTAGTTGAAGCTTAGCAAGCGACCGAGAGAGGCCTGGATTTGAAAAAGACCGCGAAAGGCTTGGGATTGGTGAGAATGCGACAAATCTATAAAAGGAACAACCTCGTTCCCAGGGTCTCTCTCTCCCTGCCCCTAAGAGCGAGAGAAGAGAGACCCTGGGAACGAGGTTGTAAAAGGAACACAAATTTCCAATGGGAAAGTTTCCACTGGGAAAACAGCAGTACCTCTACGGCAATTCCGTTTATTTCGAAAATTTCCCATTGAAACGAACCGAAACATCGTGTTCAATTTGAATCCCAACCCTAATTGGCGGAAAGTTTTTGTAAATGGTAAACACCCCGCAAGTCTATTCTTTTCTTCTTGGGTTAATTTCCACCCTTTGTCTCCTTTTTAAACATAATATTTCTGCGATTTTTTTTTGCAGCTGCCATAAAAGCTGCCATGGTAAGCCGCTTGTTGATTTGTAGTATGAAATTATATTATTATGTGATAACCCATTTATAGATTTGTTTTCCTCATTCTGTCATTTTCTTTGGCAAGGTTTTCTAGCTTATTTTGAAAACCTGCAAGTGTTGTGTTGATGTATTCTGTGTACAGTACAGTCACCGCGAGTGTATTTACTGTATTATTTTTAAATTTCGTGCGTTCCGGATACGTTTCATGTGTTTTATGTCCATGTGCTTAATGCTCAAAGTGCTTGCACTGTACAAAGAATATATGGTAGGGTGGACGATATTAGGGACCTCTAGATTGGAGAACACAATCGAGTAAGAAGACGACTTTCAAATTTCAATCCAGTTACGTTCCCAGAGGCCTCACCTCTCCCTATTGCTGACCAGTTGAAAAGGAGACTTGGTATGTTGTGTGAAATGCGATTATCGAAAGCATAAGCACTAGGTGTAAACAGTCGTATTCGTACTCAATCTCGTGTTCGTGCTCCGATCTGAAGGTCTCTTTTGCTTCAGCCAGTGTTAGGATTTAATTAGCCGGTCTGAGTTTACCTAACCTCCTATACAGACATTCCTTTGGCTCGTCACGCACTCTAACGCAACGTTGGCTGAAGAGGAGTGCGTGACGAACCAAAAGTAGCAGACTGTTGAATCAGTCCATTAGGAAAGGTGCATTGTTTGTTACTGAAATGTTGAGTTTACATTGAGTTCTTTTTTTCATATGGCGACCTTTCATACAGTGAAAAAGGTTTGTTGTAAACACGAGAAAGTGCTGCCAAAATTATTCTGTAACTTTACATGTATGGTTTAGTTATATTTTTCCCATACATAACGAGAATGGTTCCGAAAGTAAAAATAAAACAGTAATTGCAATTAATAGACCTTCATATGTTTAAGTTCATAAGATGTATTTCCAGTTGATGAAAGAGCTAGAAAATAGCGTATCTGTTAACAAAGTCACGCCTTACTCTTTTTATTGAAAGCAAAAAGTAAGGCAGATAATCTTCCTTGAAATGATCAAAACTGTACTTCAGGTCGCAGTGTTAGAGCAATGGTAAACCTGTCACCTCGACATTCGAAGATTTAAAACGTTTCTTGTTATTGACATTATTGAAAATTAATTCGCAAGGATTAAAAAAAAATGAAGACTGGCGTCATGGAGTGATACATTTAACACTTTAATACTTGATAGTCTATAGAAATGACGTCAAAACATGTTCAATTGAATTTGCAATACGTGCATGCTCGCACATCCCACTTTACGCCAGTTTGCATTTGCAATCTCGTTCCTAGAGACCGCCTTTCTTTTGGTCAGCACCAAGAACGCGAACCCTGCCTAGGACCGATCTCTGAGCATTCGCAAAGTGCTCTTTTTCAATCCTTAACCAATCAGATTTGAGCTTAAAGGACCGGAAGTCCGCGAAACGCGGACTTCCTCATCGGACTTAACGAGAGTCCGCGTTCTTGGTGCTGACCTAAAAAAAAGTGGACTGCGGGACGAGATTGTTGCATGCGAAGGGTATGTTCCAGCTGACCTATTACAACTCGCCTGATCTTGTGTTCAAACTCCCGTTTACCATTACTTTCGACCAATGCCATTAGCGGACGAGAATTCTTTCAGTTGTTAAACAAAAAAAAAAACAGAATTCAATATCCTTTTAAAGACTCAGTACCCAGGCGTCCTCGGCTCAATTGAGTCTGGACTCTATCTTGAGCGGTGACGTCGGCTTTGCGCGGTTTTCTTATTTGTTTGCTGTGCTAGGTCACGTGCGATATTATTGATTTGCCTCGACGGCTCTCTTTATACCAACTTGTTTATATTCTCAAATTGCGGTGAGACTGAAATTCTTTGCGGCTTGTAAGTTAAAGAGAGCCTGGAAAGTTCCTTGCAAATGATTTTCAAATCCTTCCTTCTGAATTATCCTCAATCTTAACCATCATTTATCTTTTTTTGGTTTTCTGGTTTCTCTTTGCTTTTCTTTTACCTTAGCGAACTAATATTTGATGTCTCCTGAAATTGTTTATCAAAAGTCTGATGCGTTTTGCGTTGTTTTCCTCCGAAAACAGAAATGAGAACAATCAAACGTTAAAGGAACAATAAACTCAGTAGAGCAACATTCTCTGGATCTTTATAACAGGTTGGAGTTAGCACGTTGCGTGTCCTCTCGCTTTGGCCTGGAGTTTGGTTTAGCTCCTGGCTAGGTTCTGGTCGAAACTGTTTATTTTCTCTCCTCTGCTCGTGTGATGTCTGATTGTTGAAAACTGCTACAAAGCCAGGCCTGCTGTTCCGAGTGGATCTGCTCTCACGGCCGAAATCTATTAAGGAAGAAGCTTGGCCAAATCCGATAGTTACGGTACAAAACATTTCGCTAAAGAAAGAAAAAAATTTATATATTTCAGAGATAGTCTAACATCTCACCCAGTGGGAGCGGTAGCAATATATAGGTTGCTTCATGCTACTGAAAGTAGAATCAGTAGAGTTTGAGTTTCGAAGACATGACAACTGAACATGCTGAACAGTAAAACAAATAAGAAAAGAAAAGTCTTCTGGGAGCGTAATAGGTCGACAGAATCTCGTTATGATGTAATGTATATGAAATGATTCATATATGAACTGCGGGTGTATATGTAATGGTGGATTGGCAGTTACTTCTACTTCTAACCACTTCATGCTTAAGTAACAAGAATCTGAAAGTGATAAATGATCGTCGCATGAATTTCTAAAGCAATTTAATTTGGAAAAAGAGGCCTAAAAAAAATTCATGGCTTCAACAGGAAGCCCCGAATTTTTTTCAGGCCTCTTTATCCCAATTGCTTTAGAAATTTCACTGCGATGATCATTTATCACTTTCAGGTTCTCGTTACTACAAAATAAACAGAAATCATTGGTTTTTGACCAATGATCTCTCTACAAAGGCTTTTCTCGTGTTCTCGCAACATCCTGCGTAGGGTTTCAGTGCCTGTGAACCCATAGCCTGCGAACGCAGACGTATTTCCGGCCCTCGCTTGTTAAACGTTTTGTCTATCCCATCCCAAGCTCGGGAATCAGGGCTATCCCTGAAACCCGAAAAACCATCCCGAAACAACGATCCGACGTTCCCGCGTTTCAGCGTTCCAGCGTTTAGCAGTATAGTTGCCGGACGCCGAAGACTTGGCTCCAGTGTAGAAGCCGCAATGGCGGCGTACATGTGATTTGTTGCTGAAGACGTCGTCGCTGTTTTAACAGTTTTATAAAGGTAAGAGATTCTTTAAGAAGACATTTTACCTATCCAGCCAAGCTATAGAATACAGATCACCTATATCCATGTCACTGAATAGGAGTACACAGCTCGAAATAACCGCAGATCAGTCGCTGCTCGACGGTCACATAACAATCATTCTTCTAATATAGGACTATTCGCCGCGATTCTCTTAGCCTGGGGCGTTTTTAGTATATTTTTTGGGGGATATATATATAGATATCATTAAAGACAAAATAGTGAAAGAAAACATGTGAATAGCAGGCGTAACTGTTGCCTTGAAGGCATGTTACAAACACGTTAAATATATATTGATTGCAAATCAAATTCACCAGCAAGTCAGGTAGTAAAGCGGAACAGAAGAAACATTTCAAACATGATAATCACCCGGTACGTTTGTTTGACCCTTGGTAACTTGAAATGAGTGGCTCTGGTCTGAAGAGAATTTCAATTGTGCTCACTATGACTCAGTTTGTCATTGTGCTGGATATTTTGCATCTGGCAATACCAGGCGTAGACAATCAAACCAGTAATCGATATCAATCGATCACAATCAAAGATTGATATCAATTTCTGATTCCAATCAATAGACATCGATAAAGAAATAAAGTTGTGAGTTCGATTAATATTGATTTCCGATAGAAATCGATAATGATTGATTTATCGAATGTTATTGAATGATGTTCATTATTATTGGAAACGATTTTTGTCATTTTACAAGTTAATCATTGACACAATGTTATCGGTGTAGTTTTGTTGAGTCATTCAATCATCATGTGGGAGGCGCGGTGGCCTAATGGTTAGTGCGCTGGACTCCGGATAGGGCGGCCGGGTTCGAGCCCTGGCCGGGGAACTGCATTGTGTTTTTGGGCAAGATACTTTACTCTCATAGTGCCTCTCTCCACCCAGGTGTATAAATGGGTACCGGCAAATTTACTGCTGGGGGTAACCCTGCGATGGACTAGCATCCCATCCAGGGGGGAGTAGCAATACTCCTAGTCGCTTCATGCTACAGAAACCGGGATAAGCTCCGTCCTGATGGGCCCCAAGTCTCGTATGCAGACTTGAACTTTACCTATTCAATCATCATAGTATGCAATAGTTTCTCAAATATCAACAAAATACTATAGGAACTTCAAAAACTCATTAATAATTTATACAAAAGAAATTAATGTTTAACGAGTGTCTTCATATCTGATAAAGACACGGCTAAACTTTACATCCAATTTTCTAGGCCAAAATAACCTCAAATCGAAATATAAGGGCACGAATGAGTTGATCTACATCAGAAGATTTTGAAGCCGTTCAATAAATTTGCAGTTCGTGTTTTATCAAGTCTAAAACACTCGGCTGCGCCTTGTGTTTTAAACCTTATAAAACCCTGCTGCTCATTTATTAAACATTACAAAAACAATAACAGGAACAATTTGGTATTTTTGTTGATCTTCAGCTTAAGCACAGTTCATAATACAGGAAGAAGTAGTAGTCGCTAGTCTAGTTGTAGCAATGCCATAAATATGAAGGAGAATAAATATCAAAATCAGTCTTTTTATGATTTCAGTTAGTTGCATTAAGAAAGAAATCTGGCAAGCATATAAGGTGCACGTCGTAGTTCAACTTGCGACTACTTGTATCTACTTGCGTTTCTGTTTGGCCAGGGCTTCAATGACGTTATGATTCCCTTAATTTGCATATTTTTCAAATTTTAATACAGATATTTGAAAACAGGAAACGCGATTGTGGAATTCTTAACGTTATGGCTAAAATTGCAAGGGGTGAAGGTTTAATCATGGTAGCACTGTAAGACTCCGCAAATTTCTACTGGGTCAGTTCATTAATTATGGAGAAAATTGTAACAAGTACAGCTATGCAATAAAGCGACTGTATAATTTCCTTTTCCATGCGACTTACCGACCGGCCGGTCGATACCAATTTTCTGCAATCATTTCCATAGGAATACGCAGAAGCATCTACCTTGACATCAGAGCTCACTTAACAAGCAACACCATGCCTCGCCTGAAGGTTGCCAACTGTAACGCGCCTGTTCGCGACGAAGGATATGTTACTCGACGTAAAGTGGCAATGAAGATGACAGTTTACAAGCACAGTGAACAAGCACACAGTGGAATGAAGCGAACACATACAGGAGTGAAGCCGTTTTGGCGATTTACCATCCTGTAAGACACATAAAAGAACGCATAAAGGAGAGAAGCCGTTTTCATGCAAACATTGCAAAAAGAGCTTTAGCCATTCATCACATTGCACGAGGCATGAACGAACACATACAGGAGAGAAGTTGTTTTCATGCAAGCATTGCAATAAGTGCTTTAGCCAATCGTCACATTGCAAGGAACATGAACGAACACATACAGGAGAAAAGCCGTTTTCATGCAAGCATTGTAATAAGTGCTTTAGCCATTCGTCACATTGCAAGGTACATGAACGAACACATACAGGAGAAAAGCCGTTATCATGCAAGCATTGTAATAAGTGCTTTAGCCATTCGTCACATTGCAAGGAACATGAACGAACGCATACAGGAGAAAAGCCGTTTCTGGCTCCCTGTTTGTGCTCTGCGCCGAAATTCTTGCTAACGCAATAAGGTCTAATGCAGGTATCCAAGGAATCAATATTTACGGAAAAGAATTCAAAATTTCACAATACGCAGACGATACCACTGTTTTTGTTTCCGATATTAGATCTGCCCAAAATTTATTCCAACTGCTCAATGCCTTTCAAAACTGCTCAGGTCTCGAAGTAAACAAAAGTAAAACAGAGGGCATGTGGCTGGGCGCCAACAAAAACAACTTGGAGGAACCTCTAGACATAACATGGCCAAAAGATCCCATACTTGCGCTCGGTATACACTTCTCCTACGATGAAGAGGCTGCCTTTCAAAAGAACTTCGAACAGAAATTGTCTTCAATGACTTCCCTACTTAACCTGTGGTACCCTAGAAACTTAACTCTACATGGCCGTATTGTCATCCTAAAAGCACTAGCCCTTTCCAAACTTATTTATAACACCGCTGTCCTCCCTGTTACATCTACTTTGATTCAAAATGTTAATAAAGTTATATCCCAATTCGTATGGCGCAAGAAAAACCCAAAGATAAAGCAAACCACAATGATTGGACCGAGAGCAAAAGGAGGTCTTGGAATGCCTGATTTTGATGCAATAAACAACGCTCTCAAAGCGACCTGGATCCGAAGACTTGATAACGGTTACCCTTCCGCGAGCTGGACGCATATCCCTGTTACCATGTTAGAAAAATGTGGTGGCAAATTTCTCCTTAAGTGCAATTTTGATCTCAAAAATCTCAATGTAAGAATTCCTCTCAAATTTTACGAGAAAGCCTTGTTGGCTTGGCAGTCAATCAATTTTTTTACTCCGTCCTCAGAAGAGGAAATACTTGATGAAATTCTTTGGAACAATAGATTCATCAGGATTGGTAAGTACTCAGTGTACTACAAAGAATGGCATGAAGCGGGTGTAGAAAAAATTAGAGATATCTTCAACGGCGACACATTTACACCTTACCGAGATTTCTGCTCTCACTTTGCCCTTAAAACTAACTTTCTAACCTATTACGGTTTATGCCAAGCAATTCCATCTAACTGGATTAAAACTTTGAAAGGCAAATTACAGCCGCATTCGAAGGAACCTACAAACATGGATAGAATTCCCCTTGAAAAGCTCTCTTGCAAACTTGCTACTAACTACCTTGTAGAAAAGAAGTTCGTTTCTGCCACCGCCGAAAAAAGACTGAAAAGAGCTAAATTAAACGACCAGCAAATTTATCAAACGTACATGATGCCTTTCAAGGCCACTAAAGATATTCAACTCTCGATGTTCCAGTTCAAGATTGTACACCATATTTTACCCACCAATGCTGCATTACATAAATTCGGTATTAAAGAGCACGACCGCTGTCATTTATGTGCTGAAAAGCAAACAATTACACATCTCTTCGTAACTTGCCCCAACGTCCAGCTGTTTTGGACAGAGTTTACTGATTGGTGGTACAGAAAAAACAATACTGTAATCACGCTCTCTGAAGCACAAATACTTTACGGCATCACAGACACCGTGCCTCTGTGTCTCGGTTTAAACCTCTGTACAATAATTGCAAAATATTATATTTACACCGCTTCAAAAAATGAGGAAGATTATTTTTTAGACGCTTTCTTGGCTATCCTTAAAAACAAAATAGAAATAGAAACTAGCAGAGCAAAGGTGCAAGTTAAACTGTAAATATAGCTATATATACTGTAAATTGTCGCTTTTTTGTCATTTTGTTTTTGTTTTGTTTTTTTGTTTGTTTTTGTTTGTTTTGTTTTTGTTTTTGCAGTTTTCACTAGTTCTAGTAACCGTAGTAAAAGTTTGTAGTAATTGTCCGCGATTAAAAAGTAGTGTAACGTAAGCGGTTTAAATAATACTGTTGTTTATTCAAGCATTGTAATTAGAGCAAGTTGTAATTAGCGTAAGTAGCTGTATTGTTGTAGTTTTATATGTAGTTTTTTTGTAATTAATAATGTAAGTATGCGTGCTGTAAAAAATAGATAATTAAAAAAAAAAAAAAAAAAAAAAAAAAAAAAAAAAAAAAAGAAAAGCCGTTTTCATGCAAGCATTGTAATAAGTGCTTTAGCCATTCGTCACATTGCAAGGAACATGAACGAACACATACAGGAGAAAAGCCGTTTTCATGCAAGCATTGTAATAGGTGCTTTAGCGAATCGTCAAGTCGCAAGAAACATGAACGAACGCATACAGGAGAGAAGCCGTTTTCATGCAGGCATTGTAATAAGAGCTTTAGCGAATCGTCAAGTCGCAAGAAACATCAACGAACACATACAGGAGAGAAGCCGTTTTCATGCAGGCATTGTAATAAGAGCTTTAGCGAATCGTCAAATTGCAAGAAACATGAACGAACACATACAGGAGAGAAGGCGTACACATGCAAGCATTGTAATAAGTGCTTTAGCCAATCATTACCGTGCAAGATTCATGAAAAGCGACACTCGCAAGATAAGTCTTTAAAACAGGGACGACATCTTCAAGAACCGACGGCAACTTCCTTTGGCAAAACGTCCCATATGTTGTCTTCTTTGACTGAAGGAAATTCAAGCCAAGTTGAAAGCCTCACCTGTTGGATTTGTCAGGAAGAATTTAGCAGTAAGGCGTGTATGGTCCAACATTACGATGATCATATGAGAAATGTAATGCCAACGTAAATGACATTTTGAGCCAAGGAGCTCTTCTGTCCATCTGTCCCGTCTGTCGGCTTGAAATCTGTTAAAGAAACACAAATTTCCATTGGGAACGTTTCCACTGGGAAAACGGGAATACCTTTTCAGCAATTTTATTTCGGATATTTTCTAGTGGAACGAACGGAAAAGTCGTGTCCATTTGCATCCCAACCCTAATTTGCGGAAATTTTTGTAAATGGTTAACACCCCACAAGTCTCATTTTCTTCTTCTTCTTCTTCTTCTTCTTGGGTTAATTTCTACCTTTTGTCACCTTTTCAAACATACATGTAATATATCATCAACGCTGCCATGATAAAGCGCTTGTTGATTTGCAGTATGAGATTGTATTATAATGTGATCACACATTGATAAATTTGAAAATACTAAAATTGCAGTCAGGGATAGACATTATAATGTAAATTATTGTGCTCAAACGTTACAACAAGTCAGCGTCGAGCACAATAATTTACATTTTGTCATTTTATGTGGCAAGGTTTTCTAGCCTTTGTCTCGAGTTAAGTGTGACGTTATTTTCAACAAACGTGTAATTATAGGAATGCGTGTATTCAGCATGTTTAGACTTTTAATGAAGACGTTGTTAGACTGACGGATGAAAAAAGCTCGTTCACTAATTACCCGATTCACGTTATCTCTGTGTTTCTCGTCTCTTTCTTTTCTTCTTATGAAGCGGCTTGTCAGTGACAGGTTTATAAAAATGAGAT
This sequence comes from Meandrina meandrites, assembly GCA_963693305.1. Taxonomy (NCBI): domain Eukaryota; kingdom Metazoa; phylum Cnidaria; class Anthozoa; order Scleractinia; family Meandrinidae; genus Meandrina; species Meandrina meandrites. The sequence goes on from OY855908.1 coordinate 29,543,780, forward strand.
AAAAGCTTTTCTTGTTGCTCACACCATTTATTTAAATCGGAGACAGCATTTAAAAGATCTCATTATTATGATTATTATTTTATCTTTATTATTATTCTCATTATTCTGATATCCATAAGCTCTCATTATTTTGGTAAAGTAGATGTGCTGTTAGCTAACCTTATTAGACTTACTGGTATTGGATATAAGTATTTTAAAAACTTGCAAGTATTGTGTTAATGGATTCTGTGTACAGTGCAGTCTTATCATTAGTTTTAAATCTCGTGCGTTCCGGATACGTTTCCTGTGTTTTATGTCCACGTGTTTAATGCTCAAAGTGCTTGCACTGTACAAAGAATATATGGTAGTGTGGACGCTATTAGGGACCTTTAGATCGGAGTTTGATATCGAGTACGAGGACGACTTTCGAATTTCAATTCAGTTACGTTCCCAGAGCCCTCACCCCTCCCTATTGCTGACCAGTTGAAAAGAGATTTGGTATGAGGTTGTTTTCAAATGTGATATGCGAAAGCATAAGCACTACGGTTAAACAGTCAATCTCGTGTTCGTGCTCCGATCTGAAGGTCTCTTTTGCTTCAGCCAGGTTAGGATTTTATCAGCTGGTCTGAGGTTACCTAACCTCCTATGCAGACATTCCTTTGGCTCGTCACGCACTCCACCGCAACATTCGCTGAGGAGGAGTGCGTGACGAACCAAAAGTAGCAGACTGTTGAATCAGTCCGTTAGGAAAAATTAATTGTTAGTTACCGTTATTGCTGAGTTTATATTGAGTTCTTGTTTCATATTGGGACCTTTCATACAGTGAAAGAGGTTTGTTACACGAGAAGGGGTTGCCACAATTTTTCTGTAACGTTACATGTAGCAATCTGGCTATAATTTTCCCATACATAACGGAAATCATGAGGATTCTCCGTAAGAAAAACTAAAATAGTAACTGTTTATGTAGGTGTTTTCTGTTTTGTATATTTTCCGTTCAAAATAGCTCAGTTGCAATTAATAAACCTACATATGTTTAACATTACATGTCAGTTCCAATTGATGAAGGAGCTAGAAAACAGCGTTCAAGGTTATTTTCCCTAAAGTCACTGCTTATATGTAGCATTGTCAGTGACACTTTATTGAAAGCGAAAAATAAGGCACTCCCAGATAACTAATCTTCCTTGAAATGATCAGAAGTGTTCTTTAGGTCACATTGTTAAAACTACGGTGAAACTGTCACCTCGACATTTGAAGATTTAAAACGCTTCTTTGTTATTATTGACATTATTAACAATAAATTCGCTAAGATTAAAAACAAGTAAGGCTGGCGATACAAGTGATACGTTTAACACTTAAAATACTTGTACAGACCATCGAAATGCCGTGTTACCATTGCTTTCAAACAATCCGTGGACAAGAATTCTTTCAGTTGTTGAATTAAAAAAAAAAATAGAGCTCAATTATCCCTTCAAATACTCAGTAACCATGCTCGACTGAGTCTGGACTCCATCTTGAGAGGTGACGTCGGCTTTGCGCAGTTTTCTTATTTGATTACTGTGCTAGGTCACGTGCAATATTATTGATTTGCCTCGACGGCTGTCTTTATGCCAACGTGCTTATATTCCCAAATTGCGGTGTGATTGAAATTATTTGCGGCATGTAAGTTGAAAAAACTAAGCGTTATCTCTCAGGAAATGCAGAATGATTACAATATGCTCCATGTTGTTTGAACAGCCAGCTCTCAGTTTGTTGATATCTAACATGAAACTTGCTATTACATTGTATTTTAACTCAACTATCATGAATGGGCATCTCAAGCGTCTATAACGCGCTATTATTGTCAAACTAATATATAACGTAAAAGGATTTCTCTTCGAGTCTTACGAACAGTTGTTCGTTGAATTTCACTCAGTATCAGTAATTTATTCATCATGCTTGTTGTAAATGCAAAGTAAGCACATTCAAAAGTAACACTGTTGTTTACCTGCATTTCGATCAATATCCTGGAACACATCCTGAACGGAAGTTGTAAGTGTTAAGCAATTTCCTTTCAAGAGATCGATAATGATAAACTGGATGTAGCCGTTTTTTTAGCTTTGAACTTCATTCAAACTTGTATTTTCACCTGCAAACACTCTAAGCGTAAATAACTAGCCCTGTACTGTACAACGTTTGAGTTACCAGTTACTAGTTGTACGAGATTTATTCAACAATAAAGAAGATAGAAGAGTTCCAGATCTGTGTTTGTCCTTAACTGTGAGCTGTTCGACTGACAAAAAAAACAACCCTGTACTTCTGCCATTTAAGTAACGTGTTCTTTGCAGCAAGCCTGTGCTCTGCCAAGATTTTCCCCAACCAAGTCCGTTTGTCTGTTTATCCGTCCATTACCAGCGCCCCAGATGAGAATTCATATTCATCCCGAAAAAGCGCAGTATCCAGGCGCCAAAAACCCTTACGTAACAGTTGTTTCATGCTACGGAAACTAGAGACAGTAGAGTTTGAGGATCGAAGACATGACAACTGAACATGTTAAATTGTTAAACAAATAAGAAAAGAAAAGTCTTCTGGGAGCGTAGTAGGTCGACATAATCTCGTTATCTTAGCATGAAGTGGTTAGACATAAATGCTAATCCACGCGGATTGAATATTCACGTGGATTGCGTCTGTTTCAGCTCATGGATCAAGAACGAGGTATGTTCATGTGTAGCGCACCTTTTTCGGCTCATGGATTAAGAACGAGGTAAGTGCATGTGCAGCGCGCTTGTTTGGGCTTGTGTATCATATTAATTAGTTGCCGGGTATTCTAAATTTTAGCCGGAACCGGCATCAATCCGACAATCACCAACAATGTCAGTCTTTTCATTCGGACGGTCACACCAGACAAACTGTTGTGTGCAATTGCCCTTTTGACGATTAACTTTCTTACCTGCATAACAATAAATTCACCGCGGTTGCGAAACAATTTCGCTAGAAACTACAAATTGTCCGAGATCATTGGTTTTTGGTGAATGATCTCTCTCGCTCCTGTCTCTCTGTAAAGGCTTTTCTCGCGTTCTCCCAACAACCCGCGTTAGGTTTTAGTACCTGCAAACCCACAGAAAGTTTAGTCTATTGTAATTTTAATTTTAATGCTTGTTAAAACAAGCATTAGCTTTCCTTATTTCTGCCCAAGCTCGGAACTCCGGCGAAACCTCCGCTGTTCCCGCGCTTCAGCGTTCCAGCATTCCAGTGGAAAGTTGTCGGACGCCAAAGACTGGGCCCCAGTGTAGTTACTTTAATGGCGGCGCACATGTGATTTGTTGTAGAAGACGTTGTCGCTGTTTTAACAGTTTTATTAAGGTAAGAGAGTCTTTTAGAATACATTTTTCCTATCCAGAGCTGTAGAATACAGATCACCTATATCCATGTTACTGAATAGGAGTTCACAGCTCGAAATAACCTCAGATCAGTCGCCGCTCGCTGGTCACATAACAATCCGATAATCAGTGTAGGAATATTCGCCGAGGTTCACTTTGCCACGGGCGTTTTTACTATAATTTTTTTTATAATTTTGGAGGTGACTATCAAGATATCATAAAAGGAGAAAAAAACGAAAGAAGAAATGTAAATACAATGTAGCAGACATAACTGTTGACTTGCTTACATGTTACAAAAGATACATGTCACAAAAGATATGCAGGAAGCAGTAGATAATGCTTGAATGAGTGGACATGTGAAATATTTTAAAATGTCAGAAAACCAAGTGGGATGAACACTCTGCCTTGACTAGATGATGACTAATTGTCGATTAACGCCTTTCTCATATATAGAGGATGTTACATGGTGGCTCAAAGATATGAATTTTATGTTCGAGTGGCAGAAATGAGTGAGATATCGTTTTTGCCACGAGAACATAAAAATCATATCTTTGAGCCAACATGTAATGTTCGTTTTATTATATGGAGACCAGATGTGGTTGATATCGCCAATTTAAATTATTTCATTGTTTTCGAATAATCGAGCCAGCTCTACAAATTACTGTTCGTCTTCATAGAAAACACGAAGCACCTGTGTCAGGGATATACAAACACTAACTGACTTCTAATCAAACAACATACATGAAATACTTGTCAACTAAATAACGTAACACATAAGAACTGAAAGCATCACTTTGACTTGAATCCGAGGCGGCAATGTCTTGACGGCCGATAGGTTTCGACTACTTTTGTTTTCTTCTTTACAACATCTTGCACTTTGCGAAATTCTTTCTTTTTCCTCTCTTAGTTAAACAAATTAAACCTGATTGTCGATGCTTGCTAACAATAACAAACGACACAAGAAACCAAGTTCATTCAACAAAGTAGAAAAGGCACTAGTCGTGACGTCAATGAGTGATATGACACTTGCAAGCGTGTCATACGGAAAATACGCCACTTGGGTCCCGGATGGAGTGGCGTATGGATTCTACGAGTGGTTTAGTTCCCAGTAAAACACTCTCTTCCATGTAATAAATTTGTTTACTAGATAGCAACGCCAGTCTTCAGTAATATGTTTGAAACAAATGTTACTTTGGATTATTCAATCATTATCAATTGTTTTTGTTTTTTGCCAATCCATATTTTTCTTCTGTGAGTTCAATATTGTTATTGATTACTGATATCAATCGATAGCAATCAGCAATTGATATTGATTGATTTCCAAATATCGATTTCTACAGATTGACCACGCCTGGGGTAATAACAAAAATAGATTAGTCTCTCTTGTTGTACTTGCAATTGATTGAAAATTAATACTGAGCAAAGTCTATGAGAAGAATGCTAAAACATCACATACCCCTGTGGCCCATCATAAGCAACAACCCCCTTGTGTTTAATAGCCTGCCCCCAACAAAACCTTTACACTGACAGCTGGTATAATTTGCTCTTGAAAATGAGGGGTGGTACATGGACTAGGTCCATGAGGTGGTCAATGGACTGTGTCCACAGGGGTTGTCGTCATATCTAGTTTGCTATTCACGCTAACCAAAGTGCCAGTCTGTAGTCTGCATTTGTTGACACTGACTTTTTGCAGGTCTTTTTGGTGTTAAAAGGCCTAGGTAATCATTTTCCAAAATTCCTAGTGTTCCAGATATTGTGATAGTGATTCCTTTGAAATAAAAGAAAATTTCAGTCATTAAAATTTCTGCCATGTTTGCTAGTGACAGTGGCTTAGTAGGCAAAGTCTGACAATGTTGTTCACAGGACATGTGAGGCCATAGGACTTTATTTCTGCAGTTGCATGATTTATTGGACTTTGACTCAACACCAATGTCAGTGATAAAGCCACTGTTACTATGACACTAAGCAAAATGGAAGTTAATATTGACGTGCAGACCAAAGTTTGAAAACTCAGTTCAACAACCACAAGCTTTCATTGAAGCGTCACAAGCATTTACACAACACTGGGCTATTAAAATACGTCTGGGACCTAAAGTACCAATTTCTCAATCAAGTGTCAGTTTTCATGTAAGCACGTCCATTGAAGGGAAACCAGTCACACTGCAATAATTATTATCAAGGCTGATTAAATTAAGAAAGGCAGAATAAAATTTCATATCATAAAGGCTGAATAAATTAAGAAAGGCTGAATATAGCTTTATATAATTTATTGCCCATTAAGTTACCAATGCTCAAACCAATGTACCACATGATTGACGTTTACGTATTGTTTCCTTTGTTCCGTTTTATTGCTTAATTTGACTACTTGATTTTTTGCCCTATCTGGATTTGCATCAGTATATTTTACCGGTTTACATGTTTGCAAGCCATCATTTGCACATTTTTTTAATTTTTTAATTTTGTTGTTTTGCCTTTCGTGATATTCATCTCTGAAAATTATACTAAAACAATTATTTGCCTCATTCATAGTGAATCTCAGGGAATAATAGTTATTGTTAAATATTGACAATGTATGGGTTGTTTTCTGGGAGGTATGGTTGCCTAATGGTTAGTGTGCTTGACTTCGCATTGAGCGGACTGGATTCGAGCCCTGGCTAGAATCAGTTCATTGTGCTCTTGTGTAAGACAATTAGCTCTCGTGGTGCATCTCTCTGCCCAGGTGTATAACTGGGTACTGGTGAATTTCTTGCTGGGGTAACCCTGCAATGGTTCAGCCTCACATCTATTGGGGAGGAGGGGAGACATACTGATAAACTTAAAATACTAGTAAAAATGCTCTTGTAATCTCTATTTCGGATCATTCCAAGGCCATTCTTTATTACTTTCCTAAACACCCAAGCTTCAACGCATTCAAAAGTCTGCAGTACGTCTTGCCATGAGATGCAAACTTTCAGAAAGTGTGATACCATTTTAAAGGAACCAAGACTTGCTCCCAGTTGAGCGCAGAAATGATTTTAAGATTCTACTTATAATTTATAAAATCTTGCATGACCAATCCACTGACTACCTGGAATCTCTTATTTAGGAATGTTGTCCACCGAAGTTACGATGGGCAGTTACGATGGCAGCGCTTTTTCTTTTGCCGCACCAAAAGTCCATACCCGGGGACATTAAGAAAGCAAAGACCTTTTAGCTCTGTTTCAAAAATAGTCTTGGCGCACAACCTGTCACAAGTTTTACTTTACTTTACATAGGTATTCGCTTTGTAACTTTCTTCATAAAAATTCAAGGCTGTTTTCTTTTTATATCGTGAGAAGTTGACAACTCTCTCTCTAGTTTTCCAAACGTTCACAACAATTTCTACCTGGTCGTTTCATAAATTATGAAAACAATGTATCAAGGATAGTTTTGAAATACAGAGAGTGTGTACCAGGGCTCCTTCCCCTTTCCTTGTTCTCTCCATGAGTACAGGTTTTGACTGACCGACCCACCGCCTGATCACTGATACCAATTTTCTGCAATCATTTTCTTAGGAATACGCAGAAGCATCCACCTTGACATCAGAGTTTACTTAACTAACAACGCCATGCCTCGCCTGAAGGGTGCCAAATGTTACGCTCCTGCTGGCGATAACGAAAATGTTACTGGACATGAAGTGATAGGGAATATGCCAGTTTACAAGCATCGTGAACAAACACATAGTGGATTGAAGCGGTATGCATGCAAGTATTGTAAAAAGCGTTTTAACCATTCAAAAGATTGCAAGAACCATGAACGAACACATACAGGAGAGAAGCCGTACACATGCAAGCACTGTAATAAGAGCTTTAGCCGGTCGTCAAATTGCAAGACTCACGAACGAACACATACAGGGGAGAAGCCGTTTTCATGCAAGCATTGCAATAAGTGCTTTAGCACTTTGACTCATCGCAAGACACACGAACGAACACATACAGGAGAGAAGCCGTTTTCATGTAAGCATTGTAAAAAGAGCTTTAGCGCTGTATCAGCCCGTAAGACACATGAACGAACACATACAGGAGAGAAGCCGTTTTCATGTAAGCATTGTAAAAAGAGGTTTAGCGATGTATCAGCCCGTAAGAAACATGAACGGACACATACAGGAGAGAAGCCGTTTTCATGTAAGCATTGTAATAAGTGCTTTAGCATCTCGACGAATTGCAAGACGCACGAACGAACACATACAGGAGAGAAGCCGTACACATGCAAGCACTGTAAAAAGAGCTTTAGCGATGTATCAGCCTGCAAGGCACATGAACGATTACATACAGGAGAGAAGCCGTACATATGCAAGCACTGTAATAAGAGCTTTAGCGAATCGTCAAGTTGCAGGAAACATGAACGAACACATACAGGAGAGAAGCCGTTTTCATGCAAGCACTGTAATAAGAGCTTTAGTCAATCGTCAAATTGCATGAAACACGAACGAACACATACAGGAGAGAAGCCGTTTTCATGCAAGCATTGTAATAAGAGCTTTAGCCAATCGTCAAATTGCAAGACACACGAACGAACACATACAGGAGAGAAGCCGTTTTCATGCAAACATTGTAATGAGTGCTTCACCCAATCGTCACTTTTCAAGAGACATGACCGAACACACACGGGGGTGAAACCATACTCATGCAAGCACTGTAATAAGAGCTTTACCCGATCATCAAACTGCAAGACCCATGAAAAGCGACACCTTCAAGAACCAACAGCAACTTCCTTTGGGAAAAAGTCCCGTATATTGTCCTCCTTGACTGAAGTGAATTCAAGCCAAGTTGAAAGCCTCACCTGTTGGATTTGTCAGGAGGAATTTAGTAGTAAGGCCTGTATCGTCCAACATTACGATGATCATATGAGAAAGGTAATGCTTTCTTAAATGATATTTTAAGCCACAGAGCCCGTCTGTAGATCTGCCCCGTCTGTCGGTTTGTCAATCTGTGTTTACCATTTACTAAAAATTTTGAAAATCTCGGTTGGGTTGATTTCCGTTCGGGGAGACCGCGTTACATTAAGAAACAAGTCTCGTTCGGTGCAGGCTCCTCTCTGTTCTGTGTCTGTTGCTCCTTGAATCTCCCGGGAAAGATGTTGGTGTTGCATCGTAGAGTTCTCTGTTGACGAGGAAAATCTGATAACTTAGGGCCTTTTCATATGAGCCCGGTAACCGGGCTGGCTCGGTTGCCAGGACGAATTTTATCGTCTGTTCATATGAGAAATGTTAGCACGGTCGACCGGGATGATATTAAAGAAACAAAAGCAAAATGCATGACGCCACATAAACTTGTATCGTTCCCGTTTATCATAGCTTTGTCGACTCCAGATCTTGTAAATTAAGTAATAAAGCTAATTCGAATACATTTGAAGTGGCAATGCATACAACCCGTTCACCGGGTTGGCGGGGGAAAATTTTCATCCCGGTTGCCGAGAAATCTCGGTAACCGGGCTGACCCACCTTCTCGTGTAAGCACATCGAAATTTTTACAAAAGAAATAGGAGTGAGGCGAGGTCTCGGTAACCGGGCTATCCTGGTCAACCCGGCTCATATGAATAGGCCTTAAGAATGTACGATAGCGAAATTGATATTCTTGCAGTAGCTGCTATAAACCCTAAACACTCGCCTGTGAAGAACTTACCGAAAACTGACCACCATTTTAGTTGAAGCTTAGCAAGGAACCGAGAGAGGCCTGGCTGTGAAAAAGACCTCGAAAGGCTCAATGGGACTGGTAAGAATGCTAGAAATCCGTAAAAGAAACACAAATTTCCATTGGGAACGTTTCCTCTGGGGAAACAGCACTACCCTTTCAGCAATTTCGTTTATTTCGGAAATTTTTCATTGGAACGAACCGAAAAGTCGTGTTTCATTAGCTTCCCAACCCGAATTTGCGGAAATTTCTGTCAATGGTAAACACGCCACAAGTCTCTTTTTTCTTCTTTGTTAATTTTCACCTTTTGCCACCGTTTTAAGCATAAGATATCTGCAAATCGTTTTGCAGCTACCATAAACGCTGCCATGATAAACCTCTTGTTGGTTTGCAGTATGAGATTATATTATCATGTGATTGCACATTGATGTATAAAGTTGTTTTGCTCATTCTGTCATTTTCTGTGGCAGAGTTTTTTAGCTTTCGTCTCGAGTTAAGTGTAACATCGCTTTTTTCAGCAAACGTGTGCAGAATAGGGATGTGTATATTCAGCAGACTTTTAATGAAGACGTTGTTAGACTGACGGACGGAAAAAGCTAGTTCACTAATAACCCTGTTCATGTTGTTTCTATGTTGTTTTTCGTCCATTTCTTCTCTTTATTATTCAGCGGCTTGTCAGTAACGGGTTTATAAAAATTAGATATTATTATTTTTAATATTTTAAATTCAGTGCAAATTTCGTGCGTTACGGATATGCTGCATGTGTTTATGTGTTTATGTTCACAGTGCTAGCTGCATTGTACGCAGAACATATGTGAACGATATTGGGGACCTTCAGATCGGAATACGAGATCGAGTACGAAGACGGCTTTCAAATTTCAATCCAATTACCAGAGCCCTCGCCCCTTCCTATTGCTGACCAGTTGAAAAGGAGACTGGATATGAGATTGGTGTGAAATGTGATAATCGAAAGCATAAGCACTAGGTGTAAACAGTCGTACTCGTATTCAATTTCGTGTTCGTGCTCCGATTTCATGATCTCTATCTCTTCAACCAGTGTTAGGATTTTATCAGCCTTTCTTAGGTTACCTAACCTCCTATGCAGACATTTCTTTGGCTCGTCACGCACTCCACCTCATCGTTCGCCGAGGAGGAGTGCGTGACGAACCAAAAGGAGCAGTCTGTTGTATCAGTCCGTTAGGAAAGGTGCATTGTTAGTTACTGAAATGTTGAGTTTATATTGAGTGCTTGTTTCATGTGGCGACCTTTCATACAGTGAAAGAGGTTTGTTACACGAGAAAGGGTTGTCAAAATTATTCTGTAATGTTACATGTAGTAGTTTGGTTATATTTTTCCCATATCTAGCAAGAATGATTCTCCGTAAGTAAAAATAAAGTAGTAACCGTTTATATAGGTAGTTTCTATGTTGGATATTTACCGTTCACAATTCCTGAGTTGCAATTAACAAACCTACATATGTTTAAGTTTATTACATGTACTTGCAATTGATTAAGGAGCTAAAAACAGCGTCCAAGGTTATTTTCCCTGTGTATTTATTAACAAAATCACTGCTTATATGTAGCATAGCTAGTGACAGTTTATTGAGAGCAAAAAAATAATGGCCGATAATCTTGAAATGATTAAAGCTGTACTTCAGGTCGCACTGTTACAACAACGGTAAAACTGCCACGTCGACATTCGAAGGTTTCAACGCTTCTTATTATTGACGTTACTGATTAAAAAAATGAACACTGGCGTCACGAGTGATACATTTAACACTTTAACACTCGTATAGACCATAGAAATGACATCCAAAAATGTTCAATTGGCTTTGCAAGGCGTGCGCGCGCAGGTCACTGCTCGTAAGGTCGACCCATGTGTAGAACATTTCGCCCCGATTTTTCCCGCTGACGCATCAAACCTCGCGTGATTTTTTGTCATGAAAACGTCGCAACACATTTCTCTAATCTTACGTTGCGTTGCAAGTTACGTCTTTTTCATGTTTCATACTCCCGTCAACCATTACTTTCGACCAATGAGCAGACGATAATTCTTTCAGCTGTTGAATAAAATGAACTCAATATGCCTAAAAAGAATCAGTACCCAGGCGTCCTCGGCTCAACTGTGTCTGGGCTCTATTTCAAGTACCGGAAATAATTGAATATTATCATAACAATAGTGTACGAAACTTGATATAGTGTATCGGTTATTGGGCAACCTATTTGCGTTGGCTCTTTCGCTGGCTTCATTTAGATTCGCTACACCGTGCTGAAGAGTCCCAATAAGGACGAAACAGCTGTCAACGGTTGCAATCCTGCTATATCGGTTCTAGTCGTGTTGGTGCCCCAGAGTTTACTCTTTTACGTAGTATGATTAGCCTTTCAGTATTGTTTGTCAGTAGATATTCCATTATCCTCTGCGCTGTATATATTTTCGCGATTCCTTCCTTTGTGTACATTTCTCCTACGACATTTCTTGTCTTGTCAGCGAAGTTATTTAATCTGTTCACCGCGTCATGGCCAACCCACCGCCAATTTTACCACCGTTGCAAAGTCGGAGTACAAGAAGTTCCAGCAAATATTCAGGCTGTCCCTCAAGCTGCTGTTCCTGAATTGCGGTCGACCAAATCTGCTAACGGATTTGGACCCTCGGTCCAAATATGGACCCCGGGGACCAATTCAGCTAGCGAATTTGGACCCCCTTACACGGTATTTGGTAGAAATAACAACATATACCATTGGTCGAGAGGTGTTAGACATGTCTGCCTATCCTATATCCTATATCTCTTCATGCCATAAGGCACATAAGGCTTTGCCATTCTCCTTCCACCCACTACGGTTTGCTGCGAGGGTTCTGACATTCGCCCATGACTACCACCCAGCTGTTTTCCTTTCATGTTCAACCATTCTCCTCCATGTTGTTTTGGGTTGGCCCGGCCTTCTTTTAAGACATGTCTGCCACAGAAGGCAAAACTGCAGCGGTACAGGCGTTATTGGCAATTACGGAGTTGCGCAGGGAACTGGGGCGAGTTTTTAATTTTAACCAATGGATAAACGGACACCAACACATGCAAGATCACATCGAGTTTGGTCATCCTATCAAGTTTTGATGCTTTTAGGATGAACAGAGGCCAAGTTGTGGACTTTCAAACATGGTTCAAAATCCAAACAAACGTCTCTAATTTTGAGACAGCATCCTCGAAAACCATCACTCTTATTTCTTTCCTCTGTTTTGAGGTAATTGTAAAATTCTGTCATTGACCTACTATCTGGAGAAGCTGAGATGAAAGTCACTATGTTTGCTCAAACCCTAACCCTCAGTCTATAATTTACACCGTTGATTGGCTGGTGGTGTTCCTGTGTCCTAGCGGATTTGGCGCCCTGGATTTTTAACCCCGATCTAATTCAGCTAGCGGATTTGGACCCACATTTGCGGATTTGAACCCCCTCCAGCAAAAATCGCGTAAGGGAATGAAATCGTGATTAAACTTTTTTTCGTCACTCAGAGTTTTGTAGATTGAGCAGGTAGAATAAAAACAAGTTCAACTAATAAACCACTTAAAGCTTTTTTCGTCAAGTGAGTTTTATTATTTGAATGAATGATAAATGGTTGAGTGAATTTACAGAAACCTAAAAAAGATGCTAGACAATAAGAGATTACTTGACTCTCATTACATTGTTTTCTTTGTGTTTTACTTTTCACAAATAGTTCCTTTTTTCTTTATACGTGTTCGACAGTAAAACAGTTTTTCATAACGCCGAGAACAAGAGCTAGTTTGACTTATTATTCCCTGCGATTTTTTTCGTTTGTGGTATAAGCTTAACAATGTTGCATGGGAAACTTCGATATCAAGATAATTCTACCAAAAGCGCAAAAAGAAAATTTAACTTATTTATGTCCGCATGTGAATTTTGCGCGATTGCTTCTTTCTAAATGGTTTTTATTGAAGTATTTTGTGTTATGATCCCAAAGGGCACTGACAAAAAGGTAAAAAAAAACTTACAAATGGAATAAATCATCGATAAAGTAGTGCATATCCGTTAGCGAATTTTTACCCCGGGGTCCAAATCCGCTGTCCCGCGTTCCAGCGTTGCAGCGCAAAAGTTGCCGGACTCCGAAGCCTGGGCTCCGAAGCCTGGGCTCCAGTGTTATCTATGTAATGGTGGCGTACATGTGATTTGTTGTGGAGGTTTATATAAAGAGTACAAAGCCAAGGTAAGAGAGTCGTTATAATTACATTTTTCCCATTTAGATAAGCTATAGAATACAGATCACCTATATCCATCTCACTGAATAGAAATACACAGTTTAAAATAACCGTAGGACAGTCGCCGGTCAATAATATAATCTAAGCTTAGCTCACAATACTGATAACATTACTCTTTGTATGAACGGGAATCAAGATCAATCTACCCTAACACGTTTTACTTTTTCTTTGGGCGTGAGTTAAGTGAATAATGGCTGGAACCGAACGGTTCAGAATAAATGTTTCGAATGCTTTTGCCAATGTAGTTAAATACAAACATTCAAAGGAAAGAAAAACCTTCTGGTCGCGGATATCTTTGACTAAGTTATACACGGTTTATGTAGCAGTGGGTAAACAAAGAGATACCAACCGCAAATCTGAAGTTCTTCTCAAAGACCAACGGCGTTTATTTGCTGTAAATGGGCTTTACAGTATTTTTTACGACTGGAAACACGGGAGAGCGAAACTAAATCTCCGAAAAGAAAACTGTCACATGAGACCCGCAAAGCGGCTCCCATTACAGAGACTAAACTTGCAAAATTCTACAATCACGCAATTCAAAGTCACACAAGTCCTAGTTCATCAGCCTGTTACATTTACACAATGGTTTATGATTATTTGACGTGTGCAGACATAGATGTATGGCGCGCGTGCAGTTGAATACCCATTCGAGCATTTAGCACTTTGTTCTTCATGACCTTCCGTGCTCTGCCGTTTTGGAGTTACTAAAGACCTGATAACATTAAGGGCTTTTATATATATATTCAGCACAGAGAGATAATTAGCAAATATTCTTTGAAATCGAGGTAAATATTCTGCCGCTATTCACCGAGATTGAAAAGAATAATTGTTTTAGTATGTACACACGAAGTGATCTCAAAACAGACAATCTAGACATTTTCAAAAGGAAACCTATGAAAAGCAATTTTATTGACGTCTAATTTGACGTCTCAATTCATGCGTGAAACACGTACAAAACTATTTACAGATTCTTTTAACATGGCAAATTCCCAATCAAAATGGTCCTTTTACACAGTTCAAATCGGCAACTTTAATCGAAAGTCTGCTTGGAAATCGATAACTGATCAAACAAAGTTTTCGAAGTTATCGAGAAAGGCTTGTTGTTTGGCTCGTTGCGAAGGTGCCTGTCAATGGCGGCTCGAATTGAGGTGAGTGTTGCCTTGTTGTAATATGACCTGTCTTGTTTTCTCGCGGAGATATAAAACTTCAATTCTTCTTTTTCTATTTCCTCGATTTCGGTGAGAAATTCGTTCTGTCAGGCAAACCAGTCTACAAAAATACTCGTAATGAGACAAATTGTAGTCGTGAAGATTAATTGCTGCCTATTTAGCGATAGGTCGAATTGATCACAGTAATTTCTCGAGTAATGCATCAGTCAATTGAAACTCCGGCCCCCCGACCCCCGGGACTTAGCGGGGAATTTAACACTTACCAAGTGTTAAAAAACGGCTTATTTCCCCGCTCCCAGGGCCAAGACGTCTGTTAAAAGCCCCGCATAGCGGGGCCATCCGAACCAAATGGAGAAATACAGTCGACTGAATGAATGAATGAACGAATGAATGACAAACTTAGTTATTATAAAACATCAGTAAAAAATGATTAACATATCTAATATCTAATATATACTGTTTTACGTGTTTGCCGTGCTCCCGATAACTCCAACCTTCAAGGGAAAATGAAAACGGTTCGAGTTATCGGGAGCTGAGACTGAGCAATAAAAAATAACGAGAAACTGGTGTTTTACTATTCATGCAGTCTGTATTTTCAGTTAATAAAATTTGATTATAGTATAAAAGCAGGGCCCGCGCAGCAAGATTTTGAGTGGGGGGGCTCAAGCGTGATTGAGTTTTTCTTTTTTTTTGGGGGGGGGGGGGGGGGGTGGGAGCAGAGGCATGCTACCCTGGGAAAATTAGGGTTTTAGTTACACTCAGATATCAGAAGGACACACATAGGAGTTACTGGTTCTGGGACAAAATTTTTAAAACAAATATAAGAAAGCTTTATTATAAAGAAACTCGGCTCCCATGCTCGCCTCGTTTCTTTTAATAAAGCTTTCTTATATTTGTTTTAAAAATTTTCTCCCAGAACCAGTAACTCCTATGTGTGTTGTGCTGGAATTTGAGTGAAAATAAGAAAGCAAGGAAGTAACAAAGAGCAAGCGGGAATGTAACAAAAAAATTATTTTCTTTTTAAAAAATGCCCGCACTGTATAATATACAAAAGTGTCTCAGAATTATTTTCCATTTGAACAATTATCTGCACTTGTATATACGCCGAGATGGCAGCCGCAGACACGTTGGAACTAATAAAAACACTTCCACCAGAATTACGGGAAAAGATTTTCAAACACTACCTCGCAATAAAAGTACGGGAAAGAAATGAAATGGGCTGGGGCAAGGTTCATGAGCATATTTCAAAACTGCCTTTCTGTCATAAAAGGCAGCGGATTGTACGTATGATAATATGTTTTGAAATGAACTGCCGTTTCGAGGGATGTTGTTTTCCCTGTTTCAAAAGAGCAAAAAAACTACATAAAGTTTCGATTAGTCCCCCAATCGAGTCAATACCTGACTTTCCCACGGAAGAATACAATCCTTTCTTAGAAATATGCTCCCGGGATTGTGATTGGCACTAGTGGTACCAATACTTTTATAATTGTTTGACTTCCATTACAGGCAGCTTCCTTCTACTCGATTTAATTCTGTAAAGCAGAACCGTTGCGTGACATTTTTCTGAGAAAAAGACCGGAAACCAATATTTCTAGTTCCCAGGCCCTTTAGACGAAGCGGGGGTTTCCCTGTTTTAGGAACAGGTAAGCAAAGGGGTTGTAAGACAGAAAACACAACAAGAGTGTAAAATGAATTAATTTTATTCAAGTAGATTATAAATTTTATGCAACTACAACATGACGTCACGACACAGCTGTGTCGGTCCACAACAATGGAAACAAGATAGAAGCTGCTGATTTGAATAAGTCCCACGCCGTGGGACACACACCAAATAAAAATTCGAACTTGAAGAAAATTCGGTTACGGCGTAACCCATTTCTGTTGTTAGTCTAATTAATGCTTAAAATTCGGTTACGGCGTAACCCATTTTTGTTGTTATTCTAATTAATGCTAAAAATTCGGTTACGGCGTAACCCATTTCTAATGTTTTTGAATCAACAGTTCTTCAGTCAGCGTAGTTCAGCGTAAATATAACCAACTCTTCAAATAGCGATTTAACCTCTCCACTCTCGTTTGAAGCATTCACGAACGCATCTCACAGCTTCCCAAGATCAGTTCGAAAGGATAAAACCGCGTCTTGTTCATTTTTTTTGTTCTAACCAAACGACAAGAACCGTCTCTTCGCTAGAAGATGTAGCAACTGAATAAATTTGAAGTGTGTTGTACTAATAAAGCAACGGGCTTTCACGCTTCGCCAAGCATGTCAATCAAAACACGTGAAACTTGTCTCGAGAACTTTCTGTACACGTGTCAATAACACGAGTCAAAACACGTGAAACTTGTCTCGAGAACGTTCTGTACACGTGTCAATAACACGAGTCAAAACACGTGCGGCGGGAAACCGCTTCTTGCAAAACGTCACGCGTGAAGATAACAGAAATCATTCTTTAATAAAGTGAAAGAGTGTGCGCTTTGACTGATATCTTATTTCGAAACGTCGACCGCGCTGCCCAGAAACTTTTTTTGAAGCCTAATTCTTTCTTCGTGCATGGCCTCTTGTCGTATTTTTTCTATGTCAGGGCTGCTTTGTTTATTTTTTTCCTTGGGAAGTGTTCCTTTCCGAAGAATCTCCTTCTGAATTAGATAGCTCTGTTTTTCATCAAGAATGCTTTGAAACTCAGAATCGCTGATTTTTCCGTCAATGAGTGATTTTGACAGTATGCGGTCGACAGTATCGCATTTTGACATAGCCAGTGTCATGATTTTGCAGTGTTTGATAAGTTTGGACTCAAGCTTTTTGTAAAAACCGGTTAGCCCAGCAGCTGTTACCCCAAATAAACAAGCAACACAGCCAATAGGTATTGCCGCTAGAATTCCAATGCCTGTAAAGACAGCTGCTACGCCACCTGCGTAAAGAAAACTACTAATACCGCCAGAAGAAATGCTAGCATAGTTGATAATGATTTTAGTTCTATTATATTTTTTGGCAACAAGCCTATAATGTGAAACTTCATCACTTAAATATTTTAAAACTTCGTTTGCTTTCTGCATACGAAAATTGTTATCTGGTTGAGTTGGAAGACCTGGATAAAGTTTTGTCTGAGTTTCTGTTTGTTCATAAGCTGGCGCAGTTGGTAATACGTTGGATGCCATGGTTATATTTACAAAATTATTTTCTTGTTTAATTAATTTCAATTTGAAACTGAAGAGGCAAGCCGTTAAAGTCAAATAGATTATTATTTTGGTCTCTGACAGAAATTGTCATATTTGAGATATGCTTATCAGCAGAAACATCGCGTAAGACATGTTGTGGGCTGCTTTGATAAAAAACTTTTTCAAAAGGTTTTCCTGTTATGTCAAAAGTTTGTAAAACAGTAGACGGTTTGCCATTTAACAGATTCTGTTCTTTGTCAAGTAGGTCGCAATGAATGTAATATGTCGTTTCGGAATTCAGGTTTTTTATGAACGTTTTAAATTCCAATGTAAAAGAGTTTAAATTGAGTAAATTGCCTAAATTGGAATCAATAACAATCTTTTTAAACTCTGGATTTGTGATTACAAGCTGGCCAACGATAGTATTAACATCTGTTTGCAATGGGACCCTATGTTTGTTTAAACTGTTTCTGATTTCACTCGCCAACGCATCGAGTGTATAATGGCCCGGCAAAAAAGTAACTTTGAAAGGCTTTTCGACAGCATCTAACAAAGTAATTGCCCCCTCTTCCTTTAAGTTAAACCACGAATTGTAAAGAGAACAACTTAACACCCGGATATAGCTTGGTTTTTAAATAGGCTGGGGTTCAAAATAGACCGTATGTGGATTTTCTTTTGTAACAACAGTAAGAATAACCATTTTTATAATTAGAGAAAAATATTTTGTTTAAATAATGGATAATGAATGGACCGGTGGTGGAGGATGGTTGAATGATTATTCGAGGCAGCAAAGAACCAAAAGTGCAGCGAAAGCCGATACAGAAAAAGACAAGGCCCCTCAGCCGTCACAGCACAGCAGCGCATCTGTGCTTCTAAAATGGATTCAAACGCCACAAGCTGTCACCATTGCCAAAGTGGCAGAACAGAAGGCATGGAAAACCTTTCTTGCAAAATACCCTAAGGCTGATAAATCAAAGTTTGAGCCACAGACCAATTTCACCAAAGATCACACAGCAACCTCAGAAATTTATTTCAAAGCAGGGCCAGGCAATTTGATAAACGTTTTTGGTTCAGACAGCAAATATTGGAGCCCGGAAATGAAAAGTGCGCTGGGTATTGGCCAATCATCAGAAGGGTTCCCACAACAGCTTACACCAAGTGGTTTAAAAGGTGACTCTTTGCCGATTCCTGCTGTTGGCTTTCACGATGCCGCACCGAGTTTGAAAAAAATATTTAATAACCAACTGAATATTTACGTAACACCGGACCAGTATTTCACAACAAAGTTCAGAGAGGTATTTCAAAAAACCAAACTCACCCACCATTCAGGGAAAGAGTCCAAAACATGGCTAGCCGGCCCAAATATGAAATATTGGCCACAGCAGCTGAATTTTGCTGTCTGGTGTGCGACAACGGGCTGTGGTATAAGTCGCGAAATTTTCGATAACAACTATGCTATGCCACCGAATGTGCGAGCTTTTTACAAGTTCCATATATATTTTACTGTCAGGCGAATATTGTTTCAGATGGGGGGAATACAAAGCATAAGCGCTTTGCCTGGCGACCCAACTTTTGACCAGATTAACAACAAATACGACGTGGCTTCATACAAAAGAATATGCAATGAGTTCGGAGTCGACCCGTCAAGCGATTTTCGTTTTACAAGAGGCGCAAACCACGGCCTGGGAAGCGTTTACATCTATGTGTCAAACATTGGACCGTCTAAAGAAGAGGGAGACATTTACCCCGGGGGGTCAAAAAAGTTCTCAGACGAAGGTGGATCAGGCTCAAAAGGTAACTTGATTTATTATATCGAGCCGGATGACGCTGCCTACGGACAGGCAGACTGGTTTTGTCCCAATGTAGCAGAAGGTCTAACCCAGGCGGGTTTGTCTCGAATAAACCAGTCGATAGAGGCGTTTGTTTACTGTGTTTTGGGTTCACAGGTGAACGTTAGAAGCAGCATACTTGGGACAGGAGGGCGCGCAAAGGAAGCGCAAAGTGAGTTCCTTGTGCTGGTTGAAGACTCAATAAGGCAACCGGATCTGGCAAAGTCAGTTCAAAGGTACCAACTTGCTGTAGATGAGGCTAAGGTGAGGCTTAACCTTGCTGTGTGTCCGGGGGCCTGGCTGATGCCTGCGCGGATGGTAATAAATATGGGAACTGTTATTGGTTACAACAACCAGCTCAAACAAGCTATCCCTGGCATGAAGCTAGGGGTTAACGACGAAGTAAATAAGAGCACAAAAAAATCAGGGCTAAAGCTAATGGCAGGAGGGCCGACAAAGATAAACCCACCAAACAGCCACCCCTCAAACCCAATACACAAGCACGCAACGCAAAAAAAGGGGCCCGCAACTGAAGAGGGTAAATCGCCTGAAGATCAAACACCTCAGCCTGAAGAGCAAAAACCTGATAGCAGTGAAACACACGAAAATAACAAAGTAGCTATTGCTATTGGTGCTGTTGGGGTTGCGGCTTTGATTTACGCAGTTATGCGCTAACGTTTCTTAATGTATTTTTCAACAAGAAAGGCAACCACAGCCAAAATAATCAGCCAGGTGTGCTCAGCAAGAAAACCGATAGCTTGACCGGCGGCTTTGAAAAGAAAGCTCACAATTGAGCCAATAAGACCTGGCAGAATTGATGCAAGCTTTGAACCAATATCTTTCAGACCTTTTCCCAGCGCTTTACCGGTGGCTTTCAAAGCGTTTGTAATAGCTCCAACGACAGCACCAATTGTGACCCCGGCAGCAAGAACGATAGCTGTAATGGTCACACCATATTTTTTGAATATCTCCTTTACCCTCTCACGAAGTGGAAGCGCTCTTTCCCTTTCATCAATCTGCGTTCTTAAACGAGCAAGCTCCTCTTGTCTTTCCGCTACTCTTCCATCGGCAGCTTGTTTATCAGAAGGTGAGGCGTCTTCATTGTCGATAACTGCCTGATCTTCCTCATTTTGGCGCTGTAGTTCTGCTTCTTGTTCTTTCAGATCATCCAACGTTCTTGTGTCGTTGAGCCTCGCTTCCATTGTGTTTCTTTCGCTCTCTTTGGCGGCTATTTTTGCTCTAAGTTGGTCGACACTTTTTTGTGCTTTAGCTTTGGTTTTTGCTTGTTTCTCGAGAGCCGCCACCTCTTTTTTTGCGTTTTCAAAATCCTTTTGATAATTTTTTATCCGTTGCTGCTGCTCGCGCAATTCTGATTCATTTTCAACGTTTGACCCAAGTTGATCAATCTTGGCTTGGGTTCGCTCGATTCTTATTCTAAGATCTTGCGCTTCTTGGGTGGCTTTTTCTCTTTCAGAGGCGAGTTTTTCTGCATCTCTGAGTTCTTTTTCAGCTTCTCTTAATCTCTGCCGGTTTTCTCTTATTTCATCATTGTCTTGAGCAATAATTTCTTCTGTCCGTGGTCCAAGATCTTGTTTGAAGGCATTCAAAAAGCTTTTCATGAAATCTGTATCATCGTCTTTAAGAATCTTGTACTCTCCCCCCTTCGACCCCACAGCGACAATTTTTCCCAAATTTTTCCCAGTGCCTCTTCTTATTTTTATTTTTTCAAAGTTTGCACGTGAGAACTTTCCTTTAATCATGTCCACAGCTTTTTTCAATTTTTGCCTCAAAGCGCTTTCATTGTGGAGATCACTTATTGAGGGTGTTCTTTCTAACAAAGGTGTTTCATCGTAGGATATGTCTGGCAATCCGCTCTGTTCGTGCTGCATCATTTGCATTTCATGTTGTTCACCACCATGGTAGGGGGTGGAAACCGTGACAGGCTTAAATCGCCCGGTTGTGTTAACCTCTTGTTCATCATCGCTATGTTTGTCAAGTGTTTTGTCAAGTTCTGGTTGCTCCATACTAAATTCGCCACCTTCTGCCATCGCGTGATTTTATATTTACAATTGAAATTTTAATTGAACATTTTTATATTCTTTGTAATAATGGACGGTGTACAAGAAAACCTTCGGCCAACACGTAGTGAAAAAACTCTTGGCGCGCTAAAAGCGGAGCGCGCGGTAAAACGCATCACTTTCGTGAAAACAGAAGCCAAACCGCAGGAAACGCTTTATGTTTCAGTGCCCAAGCTGAATGAAAACGAGGTCATTGTTCCTGGTTCACTTGCGCTGCGCTTCAACATCGATTTGAGCGGAGGTCATGCCAACAACTTTCTTGTCGACAATGTTGGACGGGCGCTAGTTGTAAAACTTGTTGTAAAGTACTCTGGCACAATCCTGCAGGACACAGTTGATTACGACATTTACAAGATATTCGAGGATCTCTTCCTATCGCAGGAGGAGCGCGACAACATGTTGCAAGATGGAATCCAGGGTGAGGACCTCAACAAAATTCGCTCAAACGCGGGTGATAAGAAGACCTCAGGCGTCGCTGCAGAAATCAAACTGAACGGGATTTACGGAACCAAATACAGGATCCGCCTTGACCACCAGATTTTGAACGACCACGGGGCCTTTTATTCGCAGGCTCTATTCAACGATCTTGTGTTCGAACTGACACTTGCGCCAGCCTCTCAGGTTGTCAGAGGCTCCGATAAAACAAAACTGGAATACAAGCTGACAAACATCCAGCTGGAGTACGAGATGATAAGAAGCAAAACACTGGCAGATGAAGCCCTCAGCGCGTACACAAATGGAAAAGAATTTGCGTATGACCACATCCAGCGTGACGAAGTGGTTACCTTTGTCAAAGCAACAGACACAAGTCTGAATCTCAAAGTTAACCCGCAGAGAAGGTCCCTCAAAGGCATCTTGCTACTGTTTGTCGAGCCCTATGTTGCTGGTGGAAGGCATTCAGAAACTTACTTTAACCCAGACCTAACGAAAATTAGTGTCACAGTGAACGGCTCGCCCAACAGGCTGTACAACAACGGACTTGAAGGAATTGATATTTGGGAGGAGGTCAAACGCTTCTTTCTAAAATCCAAAAACAAAACACAGCACATGAATGCAACAAAGTTTTATACAGATAACAAGTTCGGGGTTATGATCGATCTGCGTTCCATGGCTGATCACTCGATGCACGGAAGCGGCACGCGACTTGTAAACACAAAGGATGGAGTACAGCTGGAGCTTGAGAGGAATGCAAGCGGCTCTGGCAATGACAAAGTTAGATGCCACATTTACGTAATCAGTGACGCGCAGATGAATATATTAGGAAGACAATTAGAATCTGTGCAGTACTAGTGAAGGTACCCCCCACACCCCCTTGGGTGGCTGATGAATATTTTAGAAATGCAATTAGATTCTGTACAGTACTAATAGAATAGCAACAAAGTTTCTTATATCGGGGTGTGGGGTTTACCCCACCATGGATCCGAGAAAGATACCCTTTAACGCTCTGATTGTGGGGCCGACAAATTCAGGCAAATCGAAATATGTGGTTGACCAGATCTACGGCCCTTTCCGCGGCAAGTTCGACTACATTGTGCTTATCTGCCCAACATTCGCGCACAACAAGACCTACTACCGAATTGGTGAAAATGATCCAAGAATGTTTGTGATAATATGCAAGCAGCACGAGGTGGAAATTTTTTTGAAGATCGTGAGCTGGCTGTTTGAGGGCACCAACACGCTCATAATCCTAGATGACTGCGCAGCCTCCAAAGATGTGAAAGGGCGCACAGGCCAGCTGGTGAATCTTGGCTTTTCCGCTCGGCATATCGGAATCAGCGTTTGGGTGCTGACCCAGAAGATAACCAGCATAACACCTTCCTTCCGTGAAAACGTGGCGGCTATCGTTTTATTTTACACTCCCTCAGCCAAAACTACGAAGGCAATCTTTGAAGATTACGCCGGCGAACTCTCCCACGATGAGTACAAAAATCTGATTTCAAAGCTGAAAGAGCGGAAGTTCTCTTATCTCGTGTTCTCGCTTCGCTACCCATATGGTATTCATTTTGAATTAAAAAAATAAAAGTTGTTGTATATAGACAATGGCTGAACAAGAGTTCGCAGATGTTATAAACCTACTGGAAGCTGAGCCGTCGAGCAGCCCGGCTGATAGTAGCCTTGTGCCTAGCAACTTAGTTGCTGCTCCTAACATTCCTGCCCTTCGTGAGCAGCTGGCCGTGCTTGTATCAGCAGGCAAATCCAAAGAGGCCATTGGAGTGCAGTTAACACATGAGCAGTTGAAACGCTTGACCGATAAAGAAGTTGAAAAGTACTACAAGAGATATGAAACCTTCGTTGGCAGCAAGACAACCGAAAGCATGGTTGACAACCTGCTTACGCTTGTGACAAGAGGCCTGCAAATGGTTATTGAAATAGATGACGTTGATGCCATGAAAAAAGAACTAAAAGGAGACTTCATTATAAACAAAGAAATGACAGATTTTGTCGGCGGGCTCTCTTTGAAATATGGGAAATTTCTTGCTCCTATTTCTGCTGCCTTGATAACGGCGAAGCACATTAATTTTAATTCGCATTTGGAGAAAAATGACAAAGCAAAATTAGAAGAAATTCCTGAGCATTCCTCACCAACTACTGAACATTTGCAGACAAATTCTGAATAATTGCTTAATAATTTTTTATTTGCTTAACATATAATGTCAACCGAACAATCCGAGGCAAGTGAGACCACGCAACAAAGTTGCAATCCTCAGGTCGAAAGTTGCAATCCGCAGGTCGATATAACACAGCAAGCAACAACTCCAACTCCAACTGCAACTCCTCAGCGCGTAAAAAATCCCAAGCGTGTGGCTGCAGGCAAAATGGTTGCTGAAAAAACGCGGCTGGCCCGTGAACAACAGAAAAAAGCTGCAGCTGAGGCTGCTATCATAATCGCAAACAACAAGGCAAAGGCCACTGCCCCAGTTTCTGAGCCAGACCCGCCTACAGAATACGAAACACCAAAAAGTACCAAAGTTGATAATAGCAGTCTCAGCACCACCCAATGGATTGGTGTTATCAGCTTAGCCATTTCAATGATTGGGATTTATTACAAACGCGAAGAGCTTAAGGTCGTATTTAGCAAAAAAAACACACCTGAGCCTATCAACAAAGTTGATGAGCCACAACCTGTTAGAGGTGTAAAACAACCCAGAGGTCTAAAACTTTTGGATTGAATATTTACGAATTAATATTATACCTCATCAACTTTTTTGTTGATACAATATATCATGAAGAAAGTTGATATTCCTCAAGTTCTTATCTCAACCGCAGCCATTTTTGGGATCGGACTGTTATGGTACGACTTCAATGTGAAGATTTTTCTTACAGTCCGCGATCTTATGAAGGCCACAATATTTGACCCGGACGTATCAACAAAGTTGATGGGGTGTGGGGTAAACCCCACTGAAGAGACAAATAATTAATTTTGATTTAAACTTTTGTTGGTTTTTTTATACTTACATAATAATGTCAGATAACAAGCTTGTTAAAACAATCACAGACGCGGCTACTATCACTGGTTTTGTCGCCTTCATCGGCTGGGTCGCAAAAAAGGTTGTGAAAGAGAATTTTACTTCTGACCCCAGCAGCAGTGCAATGAACTACGTGAAATTCACCGCCGCCATGGCAGGGAGCATTGCGCTCAAACAGTACCTCGAGGACCAAAAAATCCTTCCCACCAGCATGTAAATTAATTATTTGAAAAAACTCTGCTCTAATATATATCAGAATGGCAAGTATCGCGATTATGGCTGGTGGAGCTATATTGAATGCTGCTGCTTTTATTGGCGGCAATTATCTTGCTAGGGCGCTTGGTGGAGGTGACAAAGCTGCACTTGATGAAAAAGTACGACATGATAAAGCTCTCGAGGCATATCAAGCGGCTTACGCCAAATACTCTCGTGACCGTACCAAACTTCTCGACTGGATTGCAACTAACACACAAATCAAGGAGCAGGCCAAACAGAACTTTACAAACACTGACTACGCCTTCAAACTGTATAACCAGGTGCACCCTGATAAACAAATGATACCCCCCAAAGAGCCCAAGTTCTTAGATTTCTATCAACCAAGCCAGCAGCAGAAAAATGGTGAACTTATGTTCGTGGGTGCCGGGGCTCTTGCTCTGGGCTACGCTGCCTTTCGTTTCCTTTAGTGATGTATCAGCAACTGAGTTGCTACCCCATGATTTTAAACTTTTTTAATTCCTTACTTATAGATGGATGCCAAACTCGCAAAGATATACTATAGCCCTGGGGGCTACTGGAAAGGTTTTGCTGCAATCAAAAAATTAGCCGAAGCTGCATCATCAACAAAGTTGATATCAGAAGAAACCGCAAAAAAGTGGCTGTTCAAGCAAGCACTCTGGCAGATATTCCTCCCAGCACCGAAGCGCATTCCTCGGCCGAAATTCGACGTTCCTACACCAAACAAAGTGCATCAGGCGGATCTTCTTTTTTTGCCACATGACAAACTACCCCGCGGACGCAAAGTTTTCAAATATGCACTCACAGTTGTTGACGTGGCTAGCCGCTACAAAGAAGCTGAACCCTTGACATCGAAAAACTCTGATGAAGTTGCCCTGGCTTTTAAGAGAATTTACAAACGCTCGCCTCTGAAATGGCCTGAACTGCTGCAGGTTGACCCCGGGTGCGAATTCATGGGCGCTGTTACAAAAGAAATGGAAAATCACAAAACATATATTCGGCGCGGGCGAGTTGACATTCACCGTGATCAGGCCATTGTTGAACGTTTTAACCGCACCTTGGCTGAGCGCTTGTTCGGGCACCAGTACGCAGTTGAAATGCGTAGCAACGAGGGCCAGCGGTCTACGGCGTGGGTAAAAAGACTTCCTGAAGTTGTAGCCGCTCTGAACAATGAAGTCACAAGCCTTATCGGCAAGAAACCTGTAGTTGCCATCAAAGAAAAAAATGTTTATGCAAAGCCATCGACACCTTATTTGAGACCTGTTGGAGAAAGCGAAAAAAAGCTCCCCTCTATTGTGAATGTTAGGTATTTGTACCAACCTGGCGAGCTTGAAGGTGGTGTTAAAAGAGCCACTAATCCAATCTGGTCTTTGAAAGTTTACAACATTGTACGTTCTTTTAACAAACCGAATCAGCCCGTTCTCTACTATTTGCATGACGGGCCCAAGCGTGGCTTCGTGCGTGAAGAACTGCTTGTTGTGCCTCCAAACACACAATTACCCCCCGAGCGACTTTAAAGCTTCTTCTATTTCTTTCATTTCGGCATTTGTTAATTCTATTTCTTCCATTTCTGTATTTGTTAATTCTATTTCTTCCATTTCTGTATTAGCCAATAAAGCTTCTATTTCTTCCATTGCTTCCATTGCACTGTTGTACCCGTAAGCTTTTGTATTTACCCCGTCGTCAGCTATCCAGCGCTTTGAATCAAACGGGGACAGTGAAATTTTATTTACATGCATGCCATAGATTTCGTGCCCCTCGCTTCGCAAAATGTTCATTCCGTGCCACATCTGCTCTTTGCTGAACAGCACCTGCTTGTACTGTTCATGCTTTATCTGTTTCTTCACAACGTTCCTTTTTACGCCTTTCGCTTTTCTTACATTTATTTCGTCCACTTTTATCATGTTACAGCATTGCGACACTCTTGCTTTCGGATGTTTCTCTTTTATTTTTTCGGCCAACTCGGCGTCTTTAGTCATTATTGCCTGCACTTTTTTTCCTTCGCAGCTGCACTCTTTTATTTCCGTCTCCGGGAAGTCTTTCTTTATTTTTTCTATCCCCTTTTTGCTTTTACCTTCTGTCATTACCGAGTACATCTTTGACCTCAACCCCACATACTCCGATATTGGGGTCCCCTCGCACTCATCTTTCATTTTTCCCAAAGCCTTTTTGTTCACTTTTGAGTAGAGCGGATGCTCCTCCGGGTAGTTTGATGTATCATAGAAGCTTTCGTTAGCTTTTATGTCTTTGTAAACGTCCTCTGTTTCTATCTTCAGCAGCAGGCTGTCCGTGTCCGTGTACAGGAGCTCACATTTCTCACCGTACTGCTTTTTCAGGTGGTTGTAAAAGAAGTCGTACATAAGTATCTTGCTTTTGTCAAGGATTGTCATTCCTGTGTAAACCGGCTTGTTGAGCAGCAGGCGGCTTTTGTGCATGTCAATGCCCACCAGGTCGTTTGTAAATATTACGTGCCTTGCGTACAGAGGGCTTGCGACCAATTTCCTTATTTTGTCTTTCTCATTGCTGCGGACTATTTTTATATCTACTCGGTTGCGCAGGTTTTCCATGGTTTTGCCGAAAACTGGGTTATTCATCAGCTTGTAAAAGTTCTTTTCAAAGTCATTCTTTGCTTTCTTTCTGAATTCTGTATTCATACGGATGTACGGCTCCATCCAACACTCTTGTTCGAACTCCAGCGCCCTTTTTACACGCTTCAGTTTCATCCCCTGCTTCAGATAGAACTTCAAGTTTTCGTAGTGAACCACGTAGTCTTTTTTTTCCTCAAGTGTTAGCAGCAGCTTCTTGCTGTTTGGGATTTTCAGGTCCAATTCTTTTATCAGATTCTTTTGGTAGTCCGACATGTTTTCTTTTTTCACGTCCTTTTTCTCTGGCGCCAGCGGGTAGCTGTTGTGTTCTTTATGCAGCTCCGCAGGGTACTCCAAATCAACTTCTAGTATCCAGCCTTTCTTGGCGTTTTCTTTTTTGTTCAGGATTTCCTCCTCTGTCGGCATCACTCTTTTCCATTTGAATCCGCTTTTGGGGAGAGGCTTGCTCATTGCCCAGCCGTACAGGTTGTTCGCGTCAAGATACATTATGTAGCTGTTCGGTTTGCTTTCGTCATAGTCTGATACCAAAGGATTGTTTGCCTTTGCGTGTCTTTTGCTTACCATCGAGATTCCTCCGCGAATTCGTCGTTCCACGAACATATGCATTTCATAGTCTGTTAACAACTCAAGCTCGACACCCGTCTTTTTCAAGAGTGCGTCCCATGATAGGCCTGGTGATGTAAAATAGTGCGCCGGGTCAAGACCGTACTGCTGCAAACACAGTTTACGGAAATTTTCAAATACATCTGCCAGCAGTGCTACATCCGTTTTCACATAGAGGTCATGGTAATCCCCCAATGTTTTACAATCAAAAGTCTCCCATACTGCCTTCGCGTGTGCGTATTCATCTTCTGTAATGTGTTCGTCATTTAGTTTGCTGTAGAAGTCTTCTTTTTTAGGCAGACTTGTTTCGCTGAATTTTTCAAATGAATCCATGTACTCGTATGGGTAAATTCCCTTTTTGTAAAGCAGATCACTGCCATTTGATATTGTTGAT
The DNA here is from genome assembly GCA_963693305.1 of Meandrina meandrites. Classification (NCBI taxonomy): domain Eukaryota; kingdom Metazoa; phylum Cnidaria; class Anthozoa; order Scleractinia; family Meandrinidae; genus Meandrina; species Meandrina meandrites. Next base: position 29,572,566 of record OY855908.1, read on the forward strand.
GTGATTTTTAGTGCCTCCTTAATTTGCTTTTTGTACTCCTGCTCTCTGTCTTTTAATTCTGATGTGGCTTCTTCTACCCCATCAACTATTACTTTTACCAGCGAGTCCAAGCTTCCTTGCAGAAAGTTCAAGCTGTCTATAAAACGCAAACCATCAACCGAAATGGTTATGTACTTCTCCATATTATTTGCGACACATTTCACCTCTTTTTTCAAGTTTGCCATCGCCTGCATTAAATGGTGTGCGTCGTACCCCCTCAGGTTGTGAAATACAACTGGTATCTGGTCCGTCTTGGGGTTTATTCTCAGTTTTAGGTTACACTGATTGTGCGCCGCTCCTCTGTACTTACCCGTCATATGGCAATGGTCTTTTACCGCGTCTCTGTAGTTCTCTTGTAGCAGTGGCTTTTTGCATAAATAACAGTCGGTTTGTTTTTTTGCTTTCTGCTTGTCCTTTTGCTCCGGTTTTTTCAGTATTATAGTTTTAAATTCTTCACCTCCATTTGTTACATGTCCTGACAATGGTTCTAATCCTTTCCTTTGATATTTTTGCTCTTTGAAAAAGCAACTCCTGTGGTATTGGCCTTGGTAGTTATCTTCTCCTGTTATAAGACCTCTTGTGTAAACCGGCAATGAATCCCAATAGTTTTCTTTTACCAGTTGCTTTTCACAGATATAACAGTTGTATGCGTTTTTGAAGTTATACCAGTCTTCGTGTGTCATTGTTATTGGTTTCTGTTGGGCGAGCATTTCTCTTATTTTTTCCTTTTCCTGCATTATGCTTTCCAGAAATGACTTTACCGCATTTTCGCCCCTGTAAACTTTTGACCCTGTTACTTCTCCGTCGCTTTTCACAACAATGTATGAATACCCGCACGCTTCATGCCACTCGGTCTTTTCTGTGTAACTTTTGCATTTTTTCTCGCTTTCCGAGTAGCGTTCACAGCCTTGTATCTTTTTTACCAGTGCCTCAAAGTCCGCGTATATCACGTAGGGCGCTTTCATCTGTTTCTGATGATTTTGAAAAGCGAGGATGTTTTCCCCCTCTTTTGGCATATCTATTTTTGTTGGTCTGCCATTCACTCCATTGCAGTACTTTTCGTGTTCCACCAGTGTTAGCGCTCTTGTGAAACGCGTTAAGCACCTCATGCAGTAGAACGTTTTATTGTTTATTGCCTTATCGAACAGCAAAGCGCTTTCTCTTTTTATCCAACAGTAATGCTGTCTCTCGCCTTTTTCAATCAACATCAGGTTTATTCTTTTTACGCTTTTTTCTTTACTGCTTATTCTGTACACTATCACTGTGTCTTTTTCCCATCCGAACACGTTTATTGCCAGGTTTCGGTTTTGTTTTTCAAGCTTGTCGATTTGTTTTACCGGTGTTGGAAAATCTATCCCCTCGTAATTTATCCCGTCATTTTTGGGGTATTTGCTTGGTCTTTCTGGATGCACACCGTCTTTTGGAGGAAATAATGCAGCTCTTAGAGCCCACTTCAAGCATTCGTTGTCTCTGTTTTTTACGTTTATTATTGCCTTCTTGTTTGCCAGAGCGGCTGAAAGTGGCAAATAGGTTCCTCCGCGTAGTGGCTGATATTTTGCAACGTTCACGTATGCTAGCTCTATACTTTCTATTTCCCATCCTGATCCTTGCAATGACCAGTTTTCTATTTCTCCCTTTATTTTTTCCATGAATTCTTCGTATTTTTGTTCTATCTGTTCTTTGTCATACCTGGTAAAAACGTGCGGCTGGTCCTCTTTAAAGTAGTGCGACATTTCTTGCGTTTCTCCGTTTCTTTCTATTTCAAAGTTTACTTTTAGCCCGAAGCTCACCTTTACACTTCCCAACTTTTGAATTTCCTGTTCGATCAAATTTGTATACTTTTCTTTATTTGCATTTTTAAACATATAAATATCTTTGTTGTTTGGATTTGTTTGAGATACTGTCATTAACCAGACACGAAGCCATTCTTGGAAATTACTCTGACTTATTCTAAACCCGTCACGTGTAAGAACACGTTCTGGTTGTAATGGTTGATGAAGATTTCTATTTTCCTCTTCAGTTATTGGACCGTAAAATGTTTTCAGAACATTGGACGAAAATCTCGCGGCTGCCATCTCGGCGTATATACAAGTGCAGATAATTGTTCAAATGGAAAATAATTCTGAGACACTTTTGTATATTATACAGTGCGGGCATTTTTTAAAAAGAAAATAATTTTTTTGTTACATTCCCGCTTGCTCTTTGTTACTTCCTTGCTTTCTTATTTTCACTCAAATTCCAGCACAACACACATAGGAGTTACTGGTTCTGGGAGAAAATTTTTAAAACAAATATAAGAAAGCTTTATTAAAAGAAACGAGGCGAGCATGGGAGCCGAGTTTCTTTATAATAAAGCTTTCTTATATTTGTTTTAAAAATTTTGTCCCAGAACCAGTAACTCCTATGTGTGTGAAGGTGGATTTAAAATAAACAAACAGTGTATTAAAGCGCAAACAAAAATGGTGCTAACGTACCAGGATCTACAAGAGATTATTGCAATTCATGCTATACCGCGTTGATGAATCCCAAAAAGGACGGAATGGCTGTCCGCGATCATGTAACCCCACTTTATCGTTCTGGTCGTGTTGGTGTACTAGCATACTAAACATTTAGAACCAGACCTATAGATTTACTATCAAATCCTGCTTGAAACAATATATACTGTACTTCAGCTTAAAGCCCCGGCCAAACGCTCGCAATCTTTCAACGTAACATATCGCAACATCATTGGGTCATATTGTAAGATGTTGTGAAGGAGCTGGCCAAACGCACGCAACATTTCAACGCAACATATCGCAACATTGTTGGGCACAACATGACCCAACATGTTGCATACGTTTGGCCACCCTGTTGCAACATGTTGGTTAGCGCAAACCGAACAAGTGCACGTTCTCCGGCGCAACAATGTTGCACGAACGTGGCCAAACGAGTACAACATCATGCAACATTCAAAATGTTGCGAGAAAAATTTGACCATTTTCGACATACTGTAACAGGGTGGCCAAAGGTGCGCAACATGTTGTGCCCAACAATGTTGCAATATGTTGCGTTGAAATGTTGCGAGCGTTTGGCCGGGGCTTAACGTTGTAAACGGTATTTCTCTTTCTGTTATTGCTACAATCTGCAAATTCGTTAGTGTTGTCAAAAACCATTCTTCGCGACTGTTTATCATTTTCAAGTTACTAAATCTGTCTTACGTCATTGTTGGGCAAAACGTTTATTCTTCGGGCAGTGGAAACTGAATGGTCATTCATCAGATGCACTCGATACATGATTAACCAATATGGAACTCAAAAACAAAATTTATCACCAGCTTCTGGAAAGGGGTTCAAATGAAATACTTTAAGTAATTGTTCATAATAATAATATTTTCCCTTTATTTCTTTCTTAACTTGCTTATTTACTTAAGTTCTTATTATTTTTCTTTTTATTGTAAAAAAGTGGGGGGGCTAAAGCCCCCCCAGCCCCTCCCTCTGCGCGGGCCCTGAAAAGAGGTCGAGTGAAAACGAAACAATGTATTTTTAAAATTAGCCGTTTATATTGCAACGTAACGTAACGTGAAACAAAGCAGAACAGCAGAATAAGTACGCCCTTTGAAAGAATCGTTATCAACCTCCACAAACAAACTGAAGGTCTGCAGCACGTCAACAGCGTGGCACAGTCCCAGGGGCACAGTTCATATTTTGAGTGGCGCATCGGAGGCCGGTTTGACTCGTGACTCGTTTTTATTTCAAGATAAAATCAATGTTTTGGACTACAGTACACTGCTTGTTTTGACTTGGCACGTATTGACAGACATGGTTCGAGTTATCGAGGGTAAAATTATATAGAAAATGACCTGAAGGCAAACGAAAATTGGTTCGAGTTTGCGGGAGGTTCGAGTTGCCGAGGGTAAAATTACAGAAAATGTATGACGGAAATCCAGGGGAAATCGATTTTGGTTCGAGTTAGCGCGAGGTTCGAGTTATCAGAAGTCGACTGTAACTTAAATCGATATCGTTGGTCTATTTGAAATTCACCTGTTTTCGGTTCTATCATTAAAAGCCCCAGCCTCCTAAGCTGCAATTTTTACGTGCAGCGAAAGCTGGCCTTCAATATGCCGATTTTACTTTTATTAGATGCCGAAGTCCACCTTTATTTTGATGTTAAAGTTCTGTTAAATCACCGCTCCACGGCCCCGGTCTACTGACAATTTGTTAAATCCACCGCCCATCGGGGCCAACGCGCCGTTAAAAGTGCGTTAAATCCCGGCTTTGGACGCGTTAAATCCCCGCCAAGTCCCGGGGGTCGGGGGGCCGGGGTTTCAATTGACTGATGCATAATTATCTCGATAAACAAACTGAAAAACACTTGTTTGCAAGACATGACTTCTTCACTTATCTTTAAAAACTTTTAGGCCAGAGTTCGTTGCCTTCTTGGTGTTTTCTGGCTCGCTGTCGTCTTTTATTTTCACTATTTTTGATTCTGAAACGCTAGCGAAACGCGAGTTTACGCCGGCCATTTTGTTTTATGTTTTATGGGATAATGCATTATCCACTCGGTAGCGAGTGAATAATGCGGCATTAGCCCGAGATAGCGAACCAATCAGCTTGCTGGAATAGCCAAGATCACTGAGTGTGTATATACTAATTTTCCTTGTTCAGTATGAAAAACAACATGGCTATGATCGTTGGTACCTGTCCGAACGCGTGGAAGAGCCGAGTGCCATGCAAGCCAACTCGAGATCCATCTAAATCTTATTGGGTCGCGAGGTTTCTTTTGTTACATTACACAGCTGATGACAGAGAAGATGCTGCTTACATTGATAAAACATCCACAAAAATTTGAAACGACATAGCGATTCCTCTCTCGTCTCACAAAGAGCTCGCCATTCTCCATATGACTTAGGTACTCGCTTTTGAACTTTCTTCATAAAAGACATATAACTCAAGGCTGTTTTCTTTTTATATCGCGAGGAGTTGACAAGTCTATCTCTGGTTTTCCAAACGTTCACAACAATTTCTACTAGGTCGTTTCATTAAATTATGAAAACAATGTATCAAGGATAGTTTTGCAATACAGCGACTGTGTACCAGGGCTCCTCCCCCTTTTCTTGTTCTCTCCATGGATACAGGTTTTGACTGACCGACCCACCGGCTGATCGCTGATACCAATTTTCTGCAATTATTTCTATAGGAATACGCAGAAGCATCCACCTTGACATCAGAGTTCACTAGCAACAACATGCCTCGCCTAAAGGGTGCCAACTGTTACGCTCCTGATAGCGACAAAGGAAATGTTAGTCGACATGAAGTGGTAGGGAGAGAGGAAGAGAAGCTGCACTCATACAAGCACCGTATACGTAATAAGAGCTTTAGCCAGTCGTCAGCCTGTAAAAAACATGAACGAACATATACAGGAGAGAAGCTGTTCTCATGCAAGCATTGTAATAAGAGCTTCAGCCAATCGTCAAGTTGCAAGACACACGAACGAACACATACAGGAGAGAAGCCGTTTTCATGCAAGCATTGTAATAAGAGCTTTAGCCAATCGTCAAATTGCAAGAGACACGAACGAACACATACAGGAGAGAAGCCGTTTTCATGCAAGCATTGTAATAAGAGCTTTAGCCAATCGTCAAATTGCAAGAAACACGAACGAACACATACAGGAGAGAAGCCGTTTTCATGCAGGCATTGTAATAAGAGCTTCAGCCAATCGTCAAGTTGCAAGAAACATGAACGAACACATACAGGAGAGAAGCCGTTTTCATGCAGGCGTTGTAACAAGAACTTTAGCCACTCGTCAAATTGCAAGACACACGAACGGACGCATACAGGAGAGAAGCCGTTCTCATGCAAGCATTGTAATAAGAGCTTCAGCCAATCGTCAAGTTGCAAAAAACACGAACGAACACATACAGGAGAGAAGCCCTTTTCATGCAAGCATTGTAATAAGTGCTTTAGCAATTTGTCACATTGCAAGAGACATGAACGAACACATACAGGAGAGAAGCCCTTTTCATGCAAGCATTGTAATAAGTGCTTTAGCAATTTGTCACATTGCAAGAGACACGAACGAACACATACAGGAGAGAAGCCGTTTTCATGCAAGCATTGTAATAAGAGCTTCAGCCAATCGTCAAATTGCAAGAAACATGACCGAACACATACAGGAGAGAAGCCGTTTTCATGCAAGCATTGTAATAAGTGCTTTAGCCAATCATCACACTGCAAGATTCATGAAAAGCAACACTCGCAAGAAAACTCTTTAAAACAGGGACGACACCTTCAAGAACCGACGGCAACTTCCTTTGGCAAAAAGTCCCGTATGTTGTCTTCTTTGACTGAAGGAAATTCAAGCCAAGTTGAAAGCCTCACCTGTTGGATTTGTCAGGAAGAATTTAGCAGTAAGGCATGTATCGTCCAACATTACGATGATCATATGAGAAATGTAATGCCAACGTAAATGACATTTTGAGCCAAGGAGCCCTTCTGTCGATCTGTCCCGTCTGTCGGCTTGAAATCTGTAAAAGAAACACAAATTTCCATTGGGAACGTTTCCACTGGGAAAACGGGAATACCTTTTCAGCAATTTTATTTCGGATATTTTCTATCGGAACGAACGGAAAAGTCGTGTTCCATTTGCATCCCAACCCTAGTTTACGGAAATTTTTGTAAATGGTTAACATCCCACAAGTCTCATTTTCTTCTTCTTCTTCTTGGGTTAATTTCTACCTTTTGTCACCTTTTCAAGCATACATGTAATATATCATCAACGCTGCCATGATAAAGCGCTTGTTGATTTGCAGTATGAGATTGTATTATAATGTGATTACACATTGATAAATTTGTTTTGCTCATTTTGTCATTTTATGTGGCAAGGTTTTCTAGTCTTTGTCTCGAGTTAAGTGTGACATGGTTATTTTCAGCAAACGTGTACAAATAGGAATGCGCGTATTCAGCAGGTTTAGACTTTTAATGAAGACGTTGTTAGACTGACGGATGAAAAAAGCTCGTTCACTAATTACCCGATTCACGTTATCTCTATGTTTCTCGTCTCTTTCTTTTCTTCTTATGAAGCGGCTTGTCAGTGACAGGTTTATAAAAATGAGATAAAAGCTTTTCTTGTTGCTCACACCATTTATTTAAATCGGAGACAGCATTTAAAAGATCTCATTACTATGATTATTATTTTATCTTTATTATTATTCTCATTATTCTGATATCCATAAGCTCTCATTATTTTGGTAAAGTAGATGTGCTGTTAGCTAACCTTATTAGACTTACTGGTATTGGATATAAATATTTTAAAAACTTGCAAGTATTGTGTTAATGGATTCTGTGTACAGTGCAGTCTTATCATTAGTTTTAAATCTCGTGCGTTCCGGATACGTTTCCTGTGTTTTACGTCCACGTGTTTAATGCTCAAAGTGCTTGCACTGTACAAAGAATATATGGTAGTGTGGACGCTATTAGGGACCTTTAGATCGGAGTTTGATATCGAGTACGAGGACGACTTTCGAATTTCAATTCAGTTACGTTCCCAGAGCCCTCACCCCTCCCTATTGCTGACCAGTTGAAAAGAGATTTGGTATGAGGTTGTTTTCAAATGTGATAAGCGAAAACATAAGCACTATGGGTAAACAGTCGTATTCGTAGTCAATCTCGTGTTCGTGCTCCGATCTGAAGGTCTCTTTTGCTTCAGCCAGTGTTAGGATTTGATCAGCCGGTCTGAGGTTACCTAACCTCCTATGCAGACATTCCTTTGGCTCGTCACGCACTCCACCTCAACATTCGCCGAGGAGGAGTGCATTACGAACCAAAAGTAGCAGACTGTTGAATCAGTCCGTTAGGAAAAGTGAATTGTTAGTTACCGGTATTGTTGAGTTTATATTGAGTTCTTGTTTCATATGGCGACCTTTCATACAGTTTAAGAGGTTTGTTACACCAGAAAGTGTTTCTAAAATTATTCTGTAATGTTACATGTTGCAGTTTGTCTATAATTTTCCCATACATACGGGAATCATGATGATTCTCCGTAAGTAAAACTGAAATAGTAACCGTTTATATAGGTGTTTTCTGTTTTGTATATTTTCCGTTCGTTGCTGAGTTACAATTAATAAACCTACATATGCTTAAGTTGATTACATGTCAGTTCCAATTGATGAAGGAGCTAGAAAACAGCGTTCGAGGTTACTTTCCCCAAAGTCATTACTTATATGTAGCATAGTTAGTGACACTTAATTGAAAGCGAAAAATAAGGCAGATAATTAATCCTCCTTGAAATGTTCAAAACTGTCACAGTGTTAGAACTACGGTAAAACTGTCACCTCAACATTATGGACAATAAATTCGCTAAGATTAAAACAATTAAGACTGGCGTTACCAGTGATACATTTAACACTTAAAACACTCGTACAGACCATATGTTCAATTGAATTTCACGAATCTTACGTTGCGTTACAAATAACGTCTTTTTCATGTTCCAAACTCCCGTTACCAGAACTTGGTTATCCCTTCAAAGACTCAGTCTGAGAGTCTGCATGGGGACTCTATCTTGAGCGTTGACGTCGACTTTGCGCGGTTTTTACGACTATTTTGTTTTATGCAAAACAGGAGTTTATATGGGGCTTTTTCCGTTCCTGTTAAGGAGGCTCACAACGACAACGGTTTCCAGCAATTTCGAGCTCTTAAACTTTGAAAGGCCAGTACTACAAATCTTTATCAGTTGCTGCTACAATAATGATATCAAACAAATTTCAATTCAAATTCCCAATGGCCATTTTCATGACGTCATTGGTTACTATAGCAACAGTTTGACGTGTTAAAAGCACCCTTTATTTTTCCTTTAAGTGCTTACAACTCAAGAACGAGTCCGGTGACCCCCATTTTTTCGACTATTTTGCTTGGTTACCAAGGAAAATGGTAAGAATTGGGATCATTGGTGGCACTCTCTGACACACATTTTTGTATACTCTCAAGGGACTGTTTTAATTTGTCAAGGGAATACTTTTCTCTGTCGGCGATAAAAACGTCACTGGATAGGAATGCGTCCGCAGTTTTCGATCCCGAAATGTTATTTTCACGCGTCGCTCGTCATTTAGCCTGTCTAGCCTTTTGCAAACTACAGGTAGGTATTTTTTAAAGATCTGTGCTATTCATCGTTTGAATTGCTTAGTTTTACATGCTTAAAAGCTGCTGCGAATCTTCATTGTCAGAGGATATTGGCCAATGCTATTTTCTATTGTTAAAAGTCTATTGTTTGTAGTCTTCATTGAAAGAAGTATTTTTAGCTCGTCACGCAATCTTTTGTTTTGACCACAATTCACGGACTTGATCACGACAGCAGCTTCTCAAGACTTCAGACAGGAAAATGGTTATGTACAATATTGCTTCGAACTTAAATGGAATTTTTAGAAGGATCCGTAAAGCCACTTAGTGAAAATTTGACTGCAAAAAGCCGTTGGGCTAAAATTAAACTTACGCTTTAGCGTGAATAATGCAGGATCTCACGGCTTCAGAAATATGCAGAATTTTGAAGCTTTGATACATTAGTAGCTACATCTTGACATGAGAATTAATCTAAAACAAAACTTCCTTCAAGTTTCTTTCATTTGCCCAGTTTACGTTTGGAATTTTAGGCTTCTGAAGCGTATTGATTTGAAAAGCGCATGGTGACATCTGATATGCAGCGTGCGGCGGACTTACTGTACCATCGCATTGTTGTTTATTTAATAATTCTGATAATTGTGTTCAGTTTACGACCTTTTACATGCAAAGATTTACTACAGTACTTCGGAAAATGCAAACAAGTATTTTTTTGTTATTAGTTATAGTGATGGATAGCATAAAAAGCAATCTGAGTGTTAATTTTGTGGAAGGAATTTAGTAGTGAGGCCCGATTAGGGACGGACCATTATTTTTCTGGAGGGGGGGGGGGGGGGGGGGGGATGAAAAATATTGAAAAAAATTGTTTGCAGGGCCTGAAAAGACAAAATAAATTGTTTGCAAACATCATATGTATTAAAAAAATAGTTTGCATAGAAGTCAGAGAAACTTTTTTTAATTTTTTAATTTTTTAACGAAGACTAGTGAGCAGCACAAGGAAAGACTTCTTGTAGTTGTAAGCTTGTTGTTTATTTCCGACGCGTTTCGTCTCTAACTGAGACTTCTTCAGGCAACTAGCAAAGAACAACATATATAGCACATTCGCGTGCCTAGCTACAACTTCCCATGGAAGTGAATAATAACTAAAATATGCTGTAAACGGACGTTACAAAAAACGCTTTAATACATATGTTATTGCGTGTTGTTATATTTTGGGGGTTATTATTCACTTCCATGGGAAGTTGTAGCTAGGCACGCGAATGTGCTATATATGCTGTTCTTTGCTAGTTGTATTCATTCCCTGAAGAAGTCTCAGTTAGAGACGAAACGCGTCGGAAATAAACGACAAGTTTACAACCACAAGAAGTCTTTCCTTGTGCTGCTCACTAGTCTTCGTTAAAAAATTAAAAAATTAAAAAAAAATACTGCCGCCAATCTTCGTAGTGTACGTCTCAGAAAACGAAAAAGATGAGTTCAGAGGTGTTTATTGGTCGCCACCATAAAATATTGAATTAAATAATGATTGATGGCAGCAAAAGCGAACCTCCTTTTTGTGTCAGATCGTGGTTAAAAAAGATCGAAAAAAAAAATTGTTTGCAGGAAGGTGTTGTTAGAAAAAAATTGTTTGCAGAGGTGCATAGATAAAAAAAAAGTTTGCAGAGAGAGATTTTTCATCCCCCCCCCCCCCTCCAGAAAAATAATGGTCCGTCCCTTAGGGGGGGTCTGAGTATCCCGTATCCCATTAATTTTTAGCCGAAACATCCTGTATCTCGTTAATTCCGGTGGTTTGTATCTCCACCTTTTATGTTCAATATCCTCAAATCTCTTGTTTAAATATCCCGTATCCCATTAATTTTTCTCCTAAATATCCCGTATCCCTATCATTTTTTTACCCAAATATCCCGTATCCCTAAAACCCCTAATGGGGCCTCAGTAGTTTTCCGCTATCTCACGGCAATCTCACGGCTTATCTCCAATTACCGCTTTTCTGTACCAAGATAATACCACTGGTGGTTAAATAAATGTCAGTGACAGTTATACAGAATGAAAACCTACCTTTCATAAAAAGCAATGTGAGTGTTAATTTTGTGGAAGGAATTCAGTAGTTGTCCACTATCTCACGGCACCATGATTCGCAAATTATTATCCCCCGCTAGTGGAGGTTAAATAAATGTCAGTGACAGTTGTACAGAATGAAAGCCTACCTTTCACCAGAGTGTTTCGAACTAGTGTTATATTTTGTAGAAAGAGTTCGTGTTTTTGCGAGTTGTTAAAATGACGCGTGGAGGTGAAGAAATTTTTTTCACCATCTTCAAGTTTGGTTTGGGATCAATTTATCAAGGTTGATAATTAACATTTCAAACCATGAATTGGTCTTTCAGCGTGTCTAGTTGTAATAAACGTTTACTTCAGAAAAGAATTGTTTGTCTGAATTTAGTACGCATATGGTATATTTTTTCCCACTCGCACGTTTGTGTTAAAAAAGCCGTAAAAGAGCCAGGAATTTCTTCTTTTTTGGGGGGGGGGGGGGGGGGGGGGTGAGCGCTAATAAAAGCCTTCTGGACTGTGAGTCAATGGGTTAGTGCATCACAAATCGCTTTCAATACTAACATTTCCCCAACGCATACTCCATGCGAAATAGTCGAATCTCGAAGAGATCTTTGATTTATTATTGAATAATGCTTGGCATGTTAGGGTGCAACTTTTTGCAAAGTTCAAAAAATTTCTCCGGAGCGGGTTCCGAGCCACCTTAAATTTCCGAAAATTTAAGCTGATCGATAATCCAGATTAATTAATTGTTTTTACCATTCGTTTGTAGTCTTCGTAAACGGGGTTGACAACTTCAGTCACTACAAAGTTTGCATTTTGACCTTACGTTTCGAAAAGCGTCGTGACTAAATTCGAAGGAATTTAATTTACGTCGAGGTGGCGAATAATGTGAATCGTCTCGAATCTTCGCCAAAATGTTGATTATTGATTCACAGTTAACACTCAAGCAATTGTTTTGTTGACTGTGTTAATTGGAGGATTGTTCACTGATTGTTTGGGCTTGTGGATCATATTAATTAGTGGCCGGGTATTCTAAATTTTAGCCGAAACCAGCATCAATCAGACAATCACCAACAATGTCAGTCTTTTTACTCGGACGGTCACACCAGACAAACTGTTGTGTGCAATTGCCCTTTTCACGTTTTACCTTCTTACTTGCATAACAATAAATTCACCGCGGTTGCGAAAAAGTTTCCGGTAGAAACTACAAATTGTCCTGTCTCTCTATAAATGCTTTTCTCGCGTCCCAACATGCCGCGTTAGGTTTAAGTACCTGCAAACCCATAGAAAGTGTGTTAATTTTAATACTTGTTAAAACAAGCATTGGCGTCGCTTATTTCTGCCCAAGCTTGGCACCTCCGATGTTCCCGCTCTTCAGCGTTCCAGCGTTCCAGCGTTCCAGCATTCCAGCGGTATAGTTTTCGGACGCTGAAGACTGGGCCCCAGTGTACTTGTTGTAATGGCGGCGTACATGTGTGATTTGTTGTAGAAGACGCTGTCGCCGTTTTAACGGTTTTATAAAGGTAAGAGAGTCTTTTAGAATACATTTTTCCTTATCCAGAGCTGTTGAATACAGATCACCGATATCAATGTCACTGAATAGGAGTACACAGCTCGAAATAACCGCAGATCAGTCCCCGCTCGCCGGTCACAAAACAATCATTCTCCTAATGTAGTGTAGGAATATTCGCCGAGATTCACTTAGCCTGAGCCGTTTTTAGTATAATTTTTGGAGGTGGCTATCAAGATATCATAAAAGGCAAAATAACGAAAGAAAAAATGTAAATAGCAGACATAACTGTTGCTTTGCGTACATGTTACAAACAGGGTTAATATACATTGATTGCAAATCATTTGAAAGGGGACAGAAGAAACATTTCAAACATGATAATCACCCGGTACCTTTTCTTGACCCTTGCTAACTTATCTTCTTGAAATGAGCGGCTCTGGTCTGAAGAGAAATAAAATTTTAGTCACTATGACACAGTTTGTCATTGTGCTGGATATTTTGCATCTGGTAATACCAGGCCTAGACAATATCAATAAACCAATAATCAATATCAATCGATATCGATTCCGATAACAATCGATAGAAATCGATAAAGAAATAAAGCCTTGAGTTTGATTGATATTGATTTCATAACGATAACCATAACGATTGATTTATCGAATGTTATTGATTATTACTGATTGTTATCAGAAATGATTTTTGTCATTTTACAAGTTAATCATTGACACAATGTTGTCTGTATGGTTCTATTGAGTCATTCGATCATCATAGTATGTAATTGTTTCACAATTATCAACAAAATACTATCAGAACAAAAACGATAGCAGGAACAATTTGGTATTTTTGTTGATCTTCAGCTTCAGCACAGTTCATATATGGGGAGAAGTAGAAGTTGCAGCTAAAGTAGTGGTGTGCAACCCTTGGCTAGTCTCGTTATAGCAATGCCATAAAGATGAAGCAGAATAAATAGCAAAATCAGTTTTTTATGATTTCAATTAGTTGATATATATATATATAAAAAAAATTAAGAATAAAGCACAAAGTATGCCTGGAGTAAGCAAGAAATAAACAAAATAATCCAGGAGCACAGCAGAAAATATGATATCTTATGCCAAAAGTGGAGGGCTACAATTGTTCATGCATATATTGCATTGAGTTTGCCGATTTGCTATGCAGGATTGCCACAAAAGATGTGCAGGAAGCAGTAGATAATGCTTGAATTAGTGGACATGTGAAATATTTTAAAATGCCAGAAAACCAAGTGGAATGAACACTCTGCCTTGACTAGATGATGACTAAATGCCGATTAATGGCTTTCTCATATATAGAGGACATTACATGGTGGTTCAAAGATATGAATTTTATGTTCGAGTTGCAGAAATGATATCGTTTTTGCCACGAGAACATAAAATTCATATCTTTGAGACATAGGTAATGTTCTTTTTATTATATGGAGACCAGATGTGGTTGATATTGCCGACTTATATTTCATTGTTTTCGAATAATCAAGCCTGCTCTACAAATTACCGTTCGTCTTCATAGAAAACACGAAGCACCCGTGTCGGGGATATACAAACACTAACTGAATTTTAACAACATACATGAAATACTTTATATACATGAAAAGCTTTATATAATTTATTGCCCATTACATGTAAGTTACCAATGGTCAAACCAATGTACCAGATAATTGACTTTTACATAGTGTTTCTTATGTTCATTTTATTGCTTAATTTGGTTACTTGATTTTTTGCCCTATCTGAATTTCAATCAGTATATTAAACTGGTTAAGATGTATGCAAGCCAACACTTACACATTCTTTTTAATGTTTTCTTTTGTTGTTTTGCCTTTGTTGATATTCATCTCTGAAAATTATACTAAAACAATAACCTCGGGCTCAGTGAATCTCAGGGAATAATTGTTAAATATGGACAATGTATGGGATGATTCCTGGGAGGTATGGTGGCCTCATGGTTAGTTTGCTTGACTTGTGGATTCAAGCCCTGCCTGGAATCACTGCATTGTGTTCTTGGGCAAGACAATTAGCTCTCACGGTGCATCTCTCTGTCCAGGTGTATAACTGGGTACTGGTGAATTTCTTGCTGGGGGCAAACCTGCAATGGTTCAGCCTCACATCTAGTGGGAGAGGAGGAGAGAAATACTGATAAACGTAAAATGCTGGTAAAAATGCTCTTGTAATTTCTGTTTCGGATTCTTGCAAGGCCATTCTTTGTTGCTTTCCTAAATACCCAAACTTCAACGCATTCAAATATCTGCAGTACGTCTTGTCATGGGATCCAAACGTTCAGACTGTGTAATACCTTTTTAAAGGAGCCTGGACGGTCTCCCAGTTGAGCATCGAAATGATTTTAAGATTCTACTTATTCATTATAAAATCCTGCATGACTTATCTACCGACTACCTAGAATCTCTTTTTAGGAATATTGTCCACCGCGCAATTTTATGATCCACGGACGGTTGCGATGGCAGCGCTTTTTCTTTTGCCGCACCAAAACTCGAGCTTTGTATCCAGGTCATCAGGAACTGGGATGCATGATAATAAACTACTACTGAATGAGGATAAGACTGAGTTTCTTCTGATTGGCACAAAACAGCAGCTTGCCAAGTAAACATCTCGCGCGTTACAGTCTGTAAAGCAAAAATAGCCCGCAATCTCCTGTTAAGAATCTTGGAGTCTGGCTTGACTCATACTTATCTATGGTGAATCATATTACCAAGACCAGTTCTGCAGCGTTCTATCATCTCTACAACATTAGAAGAATTAGAAGGTTCTTAACCAAAGAATGCACAGAAACACTGATACATGCTTTTATATCAAGCCGGCTTGACTATTGTAACAGTCTCCTATTTGGAGTTTCGGAACGATAACTTCGGAAATTGCAGAGAGTTCAAAATGCAGCCACGCAATTGATTTTCCAGGAGAGCAGATATTGCCACATCACACCTCTGCTCAAGTCATTGCACTGGCTGCCTGTTTGATATCGTATAGTTTTTAAAATTTTGTTGTTTACTTTTAAAGCCGTACATGGTCTTACTCCAGCCTACATAAGTGAACTTATTTCCGTTAGAGAATCTGCTGGAAGGCATTACCTGCGTTCGAACAATGGTTTACGCCTTAATTATAGCCCATGTAAATCGCTCGCTACGCTTGGGGATTGCTCTTTTCATGTGGCCGCCCCTAAATTATGGAACGATCTTCCAAGTGAAATAAGGAACATGACATCACTGCAAAGCTTCAAGAAAGCTATCGAGACCTTTTTATTTTCAAAAGCTTTTTGATTGTACGTTTCTTTTTCTAGTTATATACATTTTATGCCTAATATAACGTTTTTTAGCTTGTTAATTTAAATTTTAATTTTGTAATGCGCAGTTGAAAATTTTCAAATTGATAATTGCGCAATACAAGTTAATTATTTATTATTTATTATAAACTCCATACCCGGGGACATTAAGAAAGCAAAGACCGTTGACTGTGTCAAAACTAAGCTAGAGATTTTTCTTTTGAAGAAGGCTTTTTTCATTAATAGGTCAGATTAGGTTTTAAAATTGTTCTAAGGTTTTTATCATCATCATTATTATTATTATTATTATTATTATTATTATTATTATTATTATTATTATTATTATTATTATTAAAAGAGTAAAAAGCGTTCTCTGGTTAAAAAGGTTTAAGAAAATATAAGCTTTCGGCTATTCTACTATAGCCTTTAACGAATATGAAGAATAGTAAGTGCGTGGTTGGAAATATATGCAGGGGAGGGTGTGAAAAGATTAAAAACTAAAAATACAATAGAAGTGTGAAAAGCTAAAAAATGGACTAACGAACAAGTAAAGATTACAATAAAATAGAATAACAAGTAAAAATTACAATAAAATGGAATATTGTCTTGGTAATGGTTTAGAATTGTTATCGGCGCCGACAGTTTTGGCAGTATGCCAAGACTCTAGAGTTCTTCGAACACGGTGATTGCCTTTGTCTATCACAGTAGCGCCCTCAAAGTCAATAGAATGATTGTTATGCCAAGCATGGTTGGCAATGTTCAAGCCTCTCGTATAGTTTTTAAGATTTCGCTGATGTTCCTTTCTTCGGGTTTTAAAACATCTGCCAGTTTCTCCTACATAAGACCAACTGCAGTCAGCGCACGGAATTTTGTAGACAACATTGCATTGGAGATCCAGGGGCTGCCTGAACTTAGGAGAAGGAAATTCTTGTTGCAAGGGTTTAGCTGGTTTACTTACAACACGAATGTCATTTTTGCGGAGTAATCTGGTAAGAGGTTCAGACAGTCCGCGGATGTAGGGAAGACATGCGAAACCCATGGATGTGTCTGATGGATCGGCCCATTTGAAGAACATGGACACCAATTCTTCTGGTGCAGGAGTTGTTGGAGCTGACTTCTTTTTTAAAATGTTAGAAATAACTGTTGATGGATAGCCATTGGCTGTCAATGCTTCCGTAACGTGACTAGTCTCGCGCGCTTTTCCTTCACAGGTGCTAGGTAGGTTGGCCGCGCGGAATAAGAGAGTCGAGGCCGCACTGACTTTATGTTTTGTTTCATGATGTGAGGAAAAATCCAGATATCTATCTGTGTGTGTCGGCTTCCGGTAAACGTCGATGACAGCAACACCATTTTTCCTGGAAACCAGGGTGTCCAGGAAAGAGATTTGGCCATTGTTTTCTTCTTCGATAGTAAAAACGATTTTGGAATCAATGGAGTTTAAGGTGTCATGAAAGGAGGAGACAGCGTCTTTCTTAATGATGACGAAGCTGTCGTCAACATATCGTTTCCAAACCCTTGGTGCAACTGTAGAAGTATTGATGGCTAATTCTTCAACAACCTCCATGCAGAGATTAGCGACAATAGGGCTTACAGGGCTGCCCATAGCACAACCGTGAACCTGCTTATATACAATTCTTGAAAATGAGGTCTCAATCTGTTCGTAACAACATTAAAGCGAGACACGAGAACAAGCTTTCAAATCTACGAATGGAAGTTGAAAATGATCGCCCGAATACCATCGACAAGAAAAACTGGGTGATTAATTTATCACAAAAACCCCTAACCGTAGCAGAACGTTCTCTTCTTGAGAAAGGTCCTAAATTCGCTCCAACCCCACAAACCATCCCAGTTAAAGACATCGTTTCCGAAGTTGAAGCCGCCATCGTCCACCTCCCTGACGACACGAAGGACGCCGTACGAACCACCACCGCCTCCTTGCTCCACAGAGCCCGACTTCCACCACACAGCAACACCACCAAAGCTGAATTAAGAGCCCTAAAGAACCTAAAACACGACCACGAACGTGTTATTACGAAAGCTGATAAAGGGAACTGTTTTGTTGTTATGGACAGAACTGATTATGACTCCAAGATGGAAACTCTACTCAGCGACCGAGACACTTACCAACCAGTCCTCAAGTCACCATTCGCCAAAATTGAAAGGGACCTGAACAGTAGACTCCTCGTTCTCAAACGACAAAACAAGATAAACGAAACAGTCTATCAAAAACTTCGTTCTACAGACGGTTCTCCGCCTGCCATCCGGGGTTCCATTAAGCACCATTGACGACAGCTTCGTCATCATTAAGAAAGACGCTGTCTCCTCCTTTCATGACACCTTAAACTCCATTGATTCCAAAATCGTTTTTACTATCGAAGAAGAAAACAATGGCCAAATCTCTTTCCTGGACACCCTGGTTTCCAGGAAAAATGGTGTTGCTGTCATCGACGTTTACCGGAAGCCAACACACACAGATAGATATCTGGATTTTTCCTCACATCATGAAACAAAACATAAAGTCAGTGCGGCCTCGACTCTCTTATTCCGCGCAGCCAACCTACCTAGCACCTGTGAAGGAAAAGCGCGCAAGACTAGTCACGTTACGGAAGCATTGACAGCCAATGGCTATCCATCAACAGTTATTTCTAACATTTTAAAAAAGAAGTCAGCTCCAACAACTCCTCCACCAGAAGAATTGGTGTCCATGTTCTTCAAATGGGCCGATCCATCAGACACATCCATGGGTTTCGCATGTCTTCCCTACATCCGCGGACTGTCTGAACCTCTTACCAGATTACTCCGCAAAAATGACATTCGTGTTGTAAGTAAACCAGCTAAAACCTTGCAACAAGAATTTCCTTCTCCTAAGTTCAGGCAGCCCCTGGATCTCCAATGCAATGTTGTCTACAAAATTCCGTGCGCTGACTGCAGTTGGTCTTATGTAGGAGAAACTGGCAGATGTTTTAAAACCCGAAGAAAGGAACATCAGCGAAATCTTAAAAACTATACGAGAGGCTCGAACATTGCCAACCATGCTTGGCATAACAATCATTCTATTGACTTTGAGGGCGCTACTGTGATAGACAAAGGCAATCACCGTGTTCGAAGAACTCTAGAATCTTGGCATACTGCCAAAACTGTCGGCGCCGATAACAATTCTAAACCATTACCAAGACAATATTCCATTTTATTGTAATTTTTACTTGTTATTCTATTTTATTGTAATCTTTACTTGTTCGTTAGTCCATTTTTTAGCTTTTCACACTTCTATTGTATTTTTAGTTTTTAATCTTTTCACACCCTCCCCTGCATATATTTCCAACCACGCGCTTACTATTCTTCATATTCGTTAAAGGCTATAGTAGAATAGCCGAAAGCTTATATTTTCTTAAACCTTTTTAACCAGAGAACGCTTTTTACTCTTTTAATATGTCACACCCTGGTTACAGTTCAATTTTTAATCGTATCCGCCGTGAGGCTGGGCTGGAAGCCCTCAAACTAGCGCGAACCATGGAGAAAACGACGTACAAACTTGTAGCTCACCACCGCCATCTACATTTCACGCACAAGGCAATTGAGAACCATTGGATTCCTAAATCCTTGAGGTTTAAACCTCCCGGCAACCACCCGGTCTTCAAACGCATTATGGAACGGGCTAGCAAACACTGTATGAGAGCAAGAATCTCTATTTGTCACGATCGAATTCAAACTCTGAAAGGAACTCTTGATGAATCCAAACAACAGTTATTAAGTTTCGTCACCGAAGATACTTCATCTACGTTGCTTCAACAAGAAAGCGTGTGATTACATTCGCAACAAGTTGAACAATGATAGTACTTTACCGTCTAGAACAAGCCTTACTACCGATGACATCATTTCTTTATTGGACTTTACCCTCTCCAATAACTATTTTGTTTACAATAATTGTGTATATAAGCAGGTTCACGGTTGTGCTATGGGCAGCCCTGTAAGCCCTATTGTCGCTAATCTCTGCATGCAGGTTGTTGAAGAATTAGCCATCAATACTTCTACAGTTGCACCAAGGGTTTGGAAACGATATGTTGACGACAGCTTCGTCATCATTAAGAAAGACGCTGTCTCCTCCTTTCATGACACCTTAAACTCCATTGATTCCAAAATCGTTTTTACTATCGAAGAAGAAAACAATGGCCAAATCTCTTTCCTGGACACCCTGGTTTCCAGGAAAAATGGTGTTGCTGTCATCGACGTTTACCGGAAGCCGACACACACAGATAGATATCTGGATTTTTTCCTCACATCATGAAACAAAACATAAAGTCAGTGCGGCCTCGACTCTCTTATTCCGCGCAGCCAACCTACCTAGCACCTGTGAAGGAAAAGCGCGCGAGACTAGTCACGTTACGGAAGCATTGACAGCCAATGGCTATCCATCAACAGTTATTTCTAACATTTTAAAAAAGAAGTCAGCTCCAACAACTCCTCCACCAGAAGAATTGGTGTCCATGTTCTTCAAATGGGCCGATCCATCAGACACATCCATGGGTTTCGCATGTCTTCCCTACATCCGCGGACTGTCTGAACCTCTTACCAGATTACTCCCCAAAAATGACATTCGTGTTGTAAGTAAACCAGCTAAAACCTTGCAACAAGAATTTCCTTCTCCTAAGTTCAGGCAGCCCCTGGATCTCCAATGCAATGTTGTCTACAAAATTCCGTGCGCTGACTGCAGTTGGTCTTATGTAGGAGAAACTGGCAGATGTTTTAAAACCCGAAGAAAGGAACATCAGCGAAATCTTAAAAACTATACGAGAGGCTCGAACATTGCCAACCATGCTTGGCATAACAATCATTCTATTGACTTTGAGGGCGCTACTGTGATAGACAAAGGCAATCACCGTGTTCGAAGAACTCTAGAATCTTGGCATACTGCCAAAACTGTCGGCGCCGATAACAATTCTAAACCATTACCAAGACAATATTCCATTTTATTGTAATTTTTACTTGTTATTCTATTTTATTGTAATCTTTACTTGTTCGTTAGTCCATTTTTTAGCTTTTCACACTTCTATTGTATTTTTAGTTTTTAATCTTTTCACACCCTCCCCTGCATATATTTCCAACCACGCGCTTACTATTCTTCATATTCGTTAAAGGCTATAGTAGAATAGCCGAAAGCTTATATTTTCTTAAACCTTTTTAACCAGAGAACGCTTTTTACTCTTTTAATATGTCACACCCTGGTTACAGTTCAGTTTTTAATTATTATTATTATTACAAGTAAAACCGGTAAAAACAATATATAATTATATATCCCACAGAAAACAGGTAAATGTGAAAATAGTTTAGTGTGTATCAATCAGATCAATCTGCAGCTTACTTTCATAAGCAAATGCCTACATTGCGCAGTTCCAGAAAATATCCATACCCACCCGAAGGATGGTCATTGGAAATTCTGAGGGGGATGGGGTCTCAATAACACAAATTTTTAAAAGAAAGTATGAAGCTACACTGGAAATCCCAGGGGGTGGGAGAGTCCAAACCAAAGAACCATCCTCAGGGGAGGTATGGATAGTTTTTGGAATCACACCTTGTGGAACCAAGCCTGTGCTGCAAAAAAACTTGACACATTAACTTAACCTGGATTAAAATTTATGGTCTGCAATAATAATTAATGATGTTAATTCTCTGTTATTTCATTATTGTTATATGTTTTTATTGAAAAAAAATTTTCTGTCATGAACCCCAGAATGGAGCCATATTGGGTTCTGGGAATTTATATCATATAACTAGCTATAAATATCACTAAAGTATATTCGGGTTTAAACTGGCAACATGTGGGAGTCAATCATGTTGCAATTTTATTACATTGACACAAGGTGTATTTTTGAGTTCATTTTGACTAACAGGAATGCCCTTGCAAAGTCTTCAAGTCACCTGTAAATAGAACAAAACTAACAAAACTATTTATTTTGATCAAATTGCAATTTTCCAGGATGCAGACTGTATATTAAAATTAAATGGCCTTTTTCAGTGTGTGAAAAAAAAAACTGGCTGCTTTTATGTTGGGCTATTGGATCCAATAATTTTTTCCACTTCCTAGATAGCCAAATGACATTTATGGATTTTTATTTTTTGTTGTACATGTAGTTGTTTCAAAAGAAACATGGGACTTTGGGTAAGGTTATAATGGTTTCACCTTGCCCAGTCTACCTGGGTCAGGCAAGGAAGAAATCAATTTTCTTTGCACCCCTCCTTTCATTAATTATTGCAGAAAAATGTCAGATTATTTTAATAATGTTTAAAAATGTTTTGGACCCTAAAGCTAAATTTTTGTAATCTGTTCATTTCAAAACATTACATCACAGAAAAAAAATCTATGTTTGGTTTTCTTGTAGAGGAAGTTGCCAACCAAAACTAAGCTGGAGTTTATTTAAATCAAATTTACAGCTACTACTTGGCTAATTCCCATGTGAGTTAAAAAAAAAAAAACTTGGGTCTTGACAAAGTGTGAGCCAACAAGTCATGAGAGCCATTCCACTATATACAAATAGCACATTGGTTAGCCTAAAAAGCTCCCTGGTTAGCCTAAGCAGTACTCCAGTTAGCCTGAGTATAGTTAGCTGAGGTAGCTTGAGGTTATATGCTTATTACTGGAGTTAGGTATTTCTGGCTTGTATGGCACTTATGTGTCATGAAACATGCAAGCCATGCAGGCCATTCCAGTTAGCCTACATAAGATTCCGGTTAGCCTACATGTACATAGTACACCGGTTAGCCCAATGGTACATCATGTTGCTTGCAGTTAGCTTTGTATTGGGATTAGGGTTTTCTGGCTTGCTTAAGTTTAAGGCCTCACGAATTTTCATATTTGCTACTTCAAAATGCTACTGAAGGTCATTCAACAACTGAAAATACAGGCATTAAAAAAATATCAAACATATTTTTTTATAAAGTAGACAAATGTCTGGCCAAAAAGCAGATCTTAAATGCCTCAGGTAATGAATGTGTGTAGAGAGAAGGATGGGAATTGCTAGAATTGACTGTCACATAACTATGTGCAAAACTAAGAAATCAACAACTACCTGAACTTGTTATAATCCATAGTTTAACTCAACAGTAATCCAGAATATCCTCAGTTTTGAATACTGCAAATCCTGTCAAAACATTAGGCATTCTATTAGTCCCAAAAATTACCTGTAGACCACAAAATGCAAAAGAAACGTAAATCCATGTTTACCAATACAATAAAACATCATGGGAAGAACAAATTTTAAGTTAATAAATGGTCTCATTTATTAAACATGCCCAATGAGGCATTCCAAAATGTGAGTAGCACTAGTGTTTAAATAATTGAAGTCTAGATTAGCTACCAGGTTGACTGCAAGTAGTCTCTAGTCTAACTTAAAAAAAGAGATCACACTGAGCTGAAATGTTTCTTCCAATTTCAAAGGTATCACATCAAAGGTGTTACAGTAATTTCAAATTTCCCTGACGTAATTTTTCTTTGCGGCTTGAAATGGCCACTTGGTCAATATTTTGAGGAACATTTCCTCACGTATAAACAATGAAAGGATGCGATTCTTATTAATTTGAAGTACAGTAGCTTAAAATTCAGATTACAAACATAACGAACAGTTACATGCCTCGACGAAATGACTGCCATTTAATATTATCGCCTCGTTCTCACTATCTATTTTTTTTTTACGCTGAGCTCGGCTTTAATTCCAGTAAGCTAAGTTGATAAACATGATAAACGTCGAAGACATAAGCTTTAACCAGTCTAAATAAATCATTGTACAATGAGAAACGCTTACCTCAGGTCCCTGTAAGTTTCTGTTAACCACGTTTTCGCACGTTTCTACTCATTCCATATTCTTCTTTATCGGGAATACAAATAAAGGAGGTATACCCTACGTTTGGGGACTCGTTTTGATCGCGTCAAGAAGGAAAAACATCGGAAAAACTGTCCTCTATATCTCAAATTCACTCCATTAGATTCCCTTTTCTAGTCGCCATTAGACGCCATTTTGAAAATGCTCTTGTCATGAGCCCGCAATACGGACCACGGGGAATCCGCTGGGGAGACTCACCGTAGGGGGGAGGGGAGGGGCAGCTACTTAACATCTCCCCAGTCCCACTCCTTTCGTCTGAAAGAAATTAAATCCATCCTCGCGAAAGGCAATTAAAATAAGAAAAAACTGACAACGCCATCATAAAGAGCATGCACTCCTGCCTTTGGCAAAATTTTCTTTTATTCCTACCCCAAATGGTCGCTGAGTAGGAAGCCAACAAACTTTTCAATTGTATTTTTTACTGCCGTACGTTTTTAGGAAAAAGTAATAATGGCCATTTTTAAAAACACTATTTAAAAATCTACAACTTCGCTTAAAAAAATCCTAAGAGGGAGATCCCAGAAAAGTTTTCAAGCGAATTTAAAAATGCGGTCCGTTCTGGTCACGTGACCGATGACGTCATAACAATAAAAGTGATAAAAATGTACTTGACATATAAATATCTACCAACATGTAATTTGTTGTTTCCTCACATTTAGTGCAACGCCAGATACGCACTTGTACCCAGACTCCCACTTTGAGAAAATTGTACATAGCTCCCTTAATATTTATATTTTGTTCGGTACCCGGGCAGTCTGAAATGCCTCACATCAATGTGCTTCAAACTGCAATGACTGCTTTTTCAGTAACAAAATATCTTCGTCACAGTGAGAAAAAAACGAACTTGAGAGCAATGTCACGTGACTAATGACGTCATCGCCCTACGTCTTATACAAGAAGTGGTTATTGTTAAGAGTTATTTCTATACGACGTTGTACTCCTGCTGGCTTCAAACTAACCAAGTTATTTCATTGACGATTTTTCAGTTGCAAAGGATTTTGGGAAGGTTTTTATTATAATTATATATTGTTTTTATAATTATTATTACAAGTGAAACCGGTAAAAATAATATATAATTATATATCCCACAGAAAACAGGTGAATGTGAAAAGGTTAACAAAATAGATTAAGCTGAACCAATCTTTCAATCCGTTATAAGTTTTACTTTACTTTACATAGGTATTCGCTTTTTCACTTAAATTAAAGGTTGTTTTCTTTTTATATCGTGAGAAGTTGACAACTCTCTCTCTAGTTTTCCAAAATGTTCGCAACAATTTCTACCTGGTCGTTTCATAAATTATGAAAACAATGTATCAAGGATAGTTTTGCAATACAGCGAGTGTGTACCAGGGCTCCTCCTCATTTCCTTGTTCTCTCCATGCGTACAGGTTTTGATTGACCGACCCACCGACTGATCACTGATACCAATTTTCTGCAATCATTTCCTTAGGAATACGCAGAAGCATCCACCTTGACATCAGAGTTTACTTAACTAACAACACCATGCCTCGCCTGAAGGGTGCCAAATGTTACGCTCCTGCTAGTGACAACGAAAATGTTACTGGACATGAAGTGATAGGGAATATGCCAGTTTACAAGCATCGTGAACAAACACATAGTGGATTGAAGCGGTATCCATGCAAGTATTGTGAAAAGTGTTTTAATTGTTCAAAAGATTGCAAGAACCATGAACGAACACATACAGGAGAGAAGCCGTACACATGCAAGCACTGTAATAAGAGCTTTAGCCAGCCGTCAAATTGCAAGGCTCACGAACGAACACATACAGGGGAGAAGCCGTTTGCATGCAAGCATTGTAATAAGTGCTTTAGCACTTTGACTCATTGCAAGACACATGAACGAATACATACAGGAGAGAAGCCGTACACTTGCAAGCACTGTAATAAGTGCTTTAGCCATTCGTCAAGTTGCAAGGCACACGAACGAACACATACAGGAGAGAAGCCGTTTTCATGCAAGCATTGTAATAACTACTTTACAACTTTGTCAAATTGCAAGACACACGAACGAACACATACAGGAGAGAAGCCGTTTTCATGCAAGCATTGTAAAAAGTCCTTTAGCACTTTGTCACATTGCAAGATACATGAACGAACACACACTGGGGCGACGCCGTACACATGCAAGCATTGTAAGAAGTGCTTTAGCCAATCATCACACTGCAAGACCCATGAAAAGCGACACTCGCAAGAAAAGTCTTTAAAACAAGGAAGAAACCTTCAAGAACCGACGGCAACTTCCTTTGGTCAAAAGTCCCGTATGTTTTCTTTTTTGACTGACGAAAATTCAAGCCAAGTTGAAAGCCTCACCTGTTGGATTTGTCAGGAGGAATTTAGTAGTAAGGCATGTATCATCGAACATTACGATGATCATATGAGGAAGGTAATGCCTGCTTAGATGGCATTTTAATCCACGGAGCCCCCGGGCGGAGCCCGTATGTTGATCTGTCCGGTATGTCCGTTTGTCAATCTGTGGACAAAACTGGGATTGTATCCTAAGAACATGGGTGTTTACCATTCACAAAAAAAAAAAATTCGAAAATCTCGGTTGGGAAAATTTCCGTTCGGGAGGAGCGCGTTCCATTTAGAAACAAGTCTAGTTCGTTGCAGGCTCCTGTCTGTTCTCTGTCTGTTGCTCACTAAATGTCCCGCGAAAGATGCTCATGTTCCATGAAATATTAGAGTCTGATAACTTAGAACATGACGGTGAAGCTAATATCCTTGCAGCAACTGCAACTTTCATGAGACGTGATCTGCTCCGAAATTAAGGCTATTTCGAATGTTCGTTACCAGCATATTCGGACGATGAATTTATACCTTGCTAAAAGCCGGAAAGCTTGGCTTCGGGCACAAATTACAGCTACCATTTAGATACGTGGCACTATGGTGATGCAGTTAATTTCTTAGATCTGCTGCAAGTACGCGACAGTCAGAGCACTCATATAAACCCTAAAAACGCGCCTGTGAAGAACTTGCAGAAAACTGACCCTCCATTTTAGTTGAAGCTTAGCAAGGAACCGAGGGAGGCCTGGCTGTGAAAAAGACCGCGAAAGGCTTGGGACTAGAGAAAATGCGAGAAATCTGTAAAAGGAACACAAATTTCCATTGGGAAAGCTTCCTCTGGAAAAAAAAAACAGCACTACCTTTTCAGCAATTCCGTTTATTTCAGAAAATTTTTTATTGGAGCGAACCGAAAAGTCGTGTTCCATTTGCATCCCAGCCCTAATTTGCGGAATTTTTTTTAA
This sequence comes from Meandrina meandrites, assembly GCA_963693305.1. Taxonomy (NCBI): domain Eukaryota; kingdom Metazoa; phylum Cnidaria; class Anthozoa; order Scleractinia; family Meandrinidae; genus Meandrina; species Meandrina meandrites. Next base: position 29,599,695 of record OY855908.1, read on the forward strand.
AGGGCAAACATCCACAGGTATAAACGCTGCCATGTTAAGCCGCTTATTGATTTGTAGTATGAAATTATATTATTATGTGATTACCCATTTATAGATTTGTTTTGCTCATTCTGTCATTTTCTGTGGCAAGGTTTTCTAGCTTTTGTCTCGATTTAAGTGTGACATTGTTATTTTTAGCAAAGGAGTGCTGAATAGGAATGCGAAGTATTCAGCGGGTTTAGGCTTTAAATGAAGACGTTGACGGAAAAAGCTCGTTCACTAGTTACCCTGTTCACGTTGTTTCTATGTTTTTCGTCTTTTTCTTCTCGTTTTGTTCCGCGGCATGTCAGTGACAGGTTTATAAAAATGAGATAAGAGCTTATTTTGTTGCTCATACCATTTATTGAAATCAGAGGCAACATTTAACAGCTCTAATTATTCTGATTTCGAGCGTTTCGGATACGTTTCCTGTGTCTTATGTCCATGTGCTTAATGCTCAAAGTGCTTGCACTGTTCAAAGAATATATGGTAGGGTGGACGATATTAGGGGCCTTAAGATCGGAGTACGAGATCGAGAACGAGGACGACGTTCGAATTTCAATCCAGTTACGTTCCCAGATCCCTCACACTTCAATCTCTGTTGCTGACCAGTTAAAAAGGGGTACAAGATTGGTGTGAAATGTGATAATCGAAAGCATAAGCGTGAGGTGTAAACAGTCGTACTCGTACTCAATCTCGTGTTCGTGCTCCGTTCTGAAGGTTTATATTGCTTCAGCCAGTGTTAGGATTTAATCAGCCGGTCTGAGGTTACCTAACCTCCTATGCAGACATTCCTTTGGCTCGTCACGCACTCCACCGCAACATTCGCTGAGGAGGAGTGCGTGACGAAGCAAAAGTAGCAGACTGTTGAATCAGTCCGTTAGGAAAAGTGAATTGTTAGTTACCGGTATTGTTGAGTTTATATTGAGTTCTTGTTTCATATGGCGACCTTTCATACAGTGAAAGAGGTTTATTTATTTAGTAAAACTAAAATAGTAACCGTTTATATAGGTGTTTTCTGTTTTGTATATTTTCCGTTCAAAATTCCTGAGTTGCAATTAATAAACCTACATATGTTTAAGTTAATAACTTGTCAGTTCCAATTGGTGAAGGAGCTACAAAACAGCGTTCAATGTTATTTTTCCCAAAGTCATTACTTATATGTAGCATAGTTAGTGACACTTAATTGAAAGCGAAAAGTAAGGCAGAAAAGCTACGGTAAAACTGCTACCTCGACTTAAAACGCTTGTTTGCTATTATTGACATTATTAACAATAAACTCGCTAAGATTAAAAACAAGTAAGGCTGGCGATACAAGTGATACGTTTAACACTTAAAATACTTGTACAGACCATAGAAATGCCGGCAAAAAATGTTCACTTGAATTTCACGAAAATTACGTTGCGTTACAAATTACGTCTTTTTCATGTTCCAAACTCCCGTTACCATTGCTTTCAAACAATCAGCGGTCAAGAATTCTTTCAGTTGAAAAAAAAGAAATAAAACTCAATTATCTCTTTAAAGACTCAGTACCCAGGCGTCCTCGGCTCGACTGAGTCTGGACTCTATCTTGAGCGAGTCTTGAGCGGTGACGTCGGCTTTGCGTGGTTTTTATCAACCTCGTTCCCAGGGTCTCTCTCTCCCCGCCCCCAAGAGCGAGAGAAGAGAGACCCTTGTTGCGGCTGGTCACGTGATCTGGGTGACAAACCAAAACCGCAGGGAGGGTTGTTCCTCAACAAAATTTCTGTTATTGGACGATTGATAAATTTTTTTCGGCGTTTGCACTTGCGTTGGTTCTTTCGCTGGCTTCATTTAGATTTGCTACACCGTGCTGATGAGTTCCAATAAGAACGAAACAGCTGTCCACGGTTGCAATCCTGCTATATCGGTTCTAGTCGTGTTGGTGTCTCACAAAGTTTACTTTTTATGTAGCACGATCAGCCTTGCAGTATTGTTTGTCATTTATCATTTTTACGCTGGTCAGATCCCTTTTTGGATCCTACATTAGCAGCATTTTCGTTTGCGGTCCCTTGCTTTAAGTTGCACTGTATTGCACTGCGACATGACCGTAATGCAACATACCGGAGCCACGTGAAAAAAAGTGTTTATTATGGTGGCAACACTTAACGCTCTCCTGTAGGCTTAGTATTGACAAAAGCAGTCTAAGCCGCCCTCCCTTCAACGAATTTTTGTCACCACCCAAATTCTGGGTGGCACGTGACCAGCCGCAACCAGGGTCTCTCTTCTCAGAGAGAGACCCTGGGAACGAGGTTGGATTTTTATATTTGATTGCTGTGCTAGGTCACCTGCGATATTATTGATTTGCCTCGACATCTGTATTTATGCCAACGTGCTTATATTTTGCGGCATGTAAGTTGAAAAAACTAAACGTTATCTCTCAGGAAATGCAGAATGATTACAATATGCTCCGTGTTGTTTGAACAGCCAGCCCTTAGTTTGTTGATCTCTAACATGAAAATGCCTATTACATTGTATTTTAACTCAACTTAAGCTATCATGAATGGGCATCTCAAGCGTCTATAACGCGCTATTATTGTCAAACTAATATATAACGTAAAAGGATTTCTCTTTGAGTCTTACGAACAGTTGTCCGTTGTATTTTACTCAATATCAGTAATTTATTCATCATGCTTGTTGGAAATGCAAAGAAAGCGCATTCAAAAGAAACACTGTTGTTTACCTACATTTCGATCACTATCCTGGAACACATCCTGAACGGAAGATGTAAGTGTCAAGCAATTTCCTTTCAAGAGATCGATAATGATAAACTGGATGTAGCCGTTTTTTAAGCTTTAAACTTCATTCAAACTTGTATTTTCACCTGCACATAGTTACTCTAAGCGTATATAACTAGCCCTGTACTGTACAACATTTGAGTCACCAGTTACTAGTTCTACGAGATTTATTCAACACTAAAGAAGATAGAAGAGTTCCAGATCTGTGTTAGTCCTTTACTGTGAGTTGCTCGACTGACAAGAAACAACGAGCCTGTACTTCTGGGATTTAAGTAACTTGTTCCTTGCAGCAAGCCTGTGCTCTACCAAGCTTTTCCCCAACCAAGTCCGTTCGTCCGGTTATATTATCCGTCCATTACCAGCGCGCCAGATGAGAATTCATATTCATTCCGAAAAAGCGCAATGTCGCCGAAAATCCTTACGTAACAGTTGTTTCATGCTACGTTTGAGGATCGAAGACATAACAACTGAACGTGCTTAACTGAGCAACTGAGTAACTAAAACAAATAAGAAAAGAAAAGTCTTCTGGGAGCGTAGTAGGTCGACAGAATCTCGTTATCTTAGCATGAAGTGGTTAGACGTAAATGCTTATCCACCCGGATTAAATATTCACGTGGAGCGCGCCTGTTTCGGCTCATGGATCAAGAACGAGGTATGTTCATGTGTAGCTCGCCTTTTTCGGCTCATGGATTAAGAACGAGGTAAGTGCATATTAATTAGTGGCCGAGTATTCTAAATTTTAGCCGGAACCGGCATCAATCAGACAATCACCAACAATGTCAGTCTTCTCACTCGGACGGTCACACCAGACAAACTGTTGTGTGCAATTGCCCTTTTGACGATTAACTTTCTTACCTGCATAACAATAAATTCACCGCGGTTGTGAAACAGTTTCCGGTAGAAACTACAAAATTGTCCGAGATCATTGGTTTTTGGTGAATGATCTCTCTCGCTCCTGTCTCTCGCGTTCTCCCAACATCCCGCGTTGGGTTGTAGTACCTGTAAACCCATAGAAAGTGTGGTCTATTATAGTTAACAAGCATTAGCGTCGCTTATTTCTGCCCAAGCTCGGAACTCCTGGCGAAACCTCCGATGTTCCCGCGCTTCAGCGTTCCAGCATTCCGGCGGAAAAGTTGTCGGACGGTGAAGACTGGGCTCCAGTGTAGTTACTGTAATGGCGGCGTATATGTGATTCGTTGTAGAAGACGTTGCCGCTGTTTTAACAGTTTTTTAAAGGTAAGAGAGTCTTTTAGAATACATTTTTTTCTATCCAGGGCTGTAGAATACAGATCATCTATATCGATGTTTCTGAATAGGAGTACACAGCTCGAAATAACCGCAGATCAGTCGCCGCTCGCCGGTCACATAACAATCATTAGCCAAATATAGGAATATTCGCCGTTATTCACTTAGCCAGGGGCATTTTAAGTATATATGATTTTTAGAGGTGACTATCAAGATATCATAAAAGGCAAAATAGCGAAAGAAAACATGTGAATAGCAGACATAACTGTTGCCTAGCATGCATGTTACAAACAGGTTTAATATACATTGATTGCAAATCAAATTCACCAGCAAGTCAGGTAGTAAAACGGAACAAAAGAAACATTTCAAACATGATAATGACCCGATACCTTTGTTGACCCTTGCTAACTTATCATCTTGAAATGAGTGGCTCTGGTCTGAAGAGAATTTAAATTTTCTCACTATGACACAGTTTGTCATTGTGCTACATATTTTGCATCTGGTAATACTAGGCGTAGTCAATCGATAAACCAAATTGAAAAATCAATATCAATCGATAGCCATCAAAGATTGGTATCGATTTCTGATGCCAATCGATAGAAATCGATAAAGAAATAAAGTTGTGAGTTCGATTGATATCAATTTCTGATAGAATCAGTAACAACTGGTTTATCGAATGTCATCGATTATTATCGTTTTGTCATTTTACACGTTAATCATCGACACGATATTGTTTGTGTGATTTTATTGAGTCATTCAATCATCATAGTATGCAATAATTTTACAATTATCAACAAAATACTATAGGAACTAAAACCATAACAGGAACAATTTGGCATGTTAATTGATCTTAAGCTTCCTCACAGTTCAAAATAGTACAGGAAGAAGTAGCAGTGTGCAACCCTCAGCTAGTCTCATTTATAGCAACGCCATAAAGATGAAGCAGAATGAATAACAAAATCAGTGTTTTGTGATTTCTATTAGTTTCATTTAAGAAAGAAACATACAAATAAATCACAGAGTAAGCCTGCAGTAAGCAAGAAATAAAAAATAATCCAGTAGCACAGTAGAAAGTATGGTACGTTATGCCAATAGTGGAGGGCGTCAATTGCCCATGCATATATTGCACTGAGTTGGCAGATTCACTACACGAGATTGCCACAAAAGACATGCAGGAATCAGTAGATAATGCTGGAACTAGTGGACATATAAAATATTTTTAAATGCCAGAAAACCAAGTGGGATGAACACTCCATCTCAACTACAACATGACTAAATGCCTTTCTCATATACTTGTTTAATAGATAGCATAAGCATATACTTGTTTAATAGATAACAACAACAGCTCAGTAATATGCTAGGAACAACATTCCTTTGGATTATCGATTGTTATTAATTATTATCGATTTCTGCCAATTGGTAACTTTTTCTGTGAGTTCAATTGTTATTGATTTCTGATTATGAATCGATAGCAATTGGCGATTGATATCAAGTGTATCAATTGATTTCTAATATAGATTTCTATCGATTGACTACACCTGAGGTAAAAACGGTAATAGGTTGGTCCCTCCTGTTGTACTTGCAATTGTTTGAACAATAATATAGTGAACAAACTCTACGGGGAGAATGCTACAACATCACATACCCCTGCAGGCCCATCAAAGCCAGCAAACCCTCTTGAGTTTTATACCCTGCCCCCGGCCTAACCTTAAGAGGGAGTCTCTCTAATTTTCGACCGGTCAGTTCCGGATCGAAAAATCAAATCGCCTGATTCTTTGTGAGGTGAAAGGCCTTCATGCCAAAGTGACAAAACCACAATATTTTTGGTTCTTGGCTTAAGGTTTTTTCCGCTAGAGCTAAAAATAATTTTGAACGAATTTTGTTCGCGCGCGACCGAAAATCAAGACGATTGTTTACCTTTTTTAAGCGATTGGTGCAAAGCAAGGACAAACTGTACAGCCATAATTTTTACATAGCAAGAAAGATCTACCTCTCTTTTATGAGCTGTAGGAGTGTCAAGCAATTTGAAGTTAATCTATTGGCATTCTATGATATTACTCACCCCTACGTTAGGAGGTTCGAGGGACAACCCGAAAATTGTTCATTTTGTGGACCTCTTTTCTCAGCTGGCGGATAAAATCAAAACATGGCAGTTACATCAATGTAAAGCCTTAACCTTCCCCTACACGAATATGTAAAAAAATATTGTCTATGACGCCTTTCCTGTAAATGTCGAGGGGATAATTTTTCCTAATTTTGAGAAATTATCAAAAACAACACCAAATCGCTAATTGTTTAAAATTTGAATACCTTGGACCAATACGGGTCTTACATCAAGAAAACTAAAGAAAAGTAAACTAAAACATTAGGGAATAGAAATAAAAAGCCATATTCAATAGTGTTTTCAATTTTTAGTTCGCCGTTTCATTTTATTGGGAGGAGAGTGATCATCGGCTCATTAAATATTCACCGCTGAAAAGTGAAATTCGATCCAAACCAGAACTGTCAAATTTCATATCGCACTGGCCATCTTAATTTCATTGAATCTCGTTTCAAATCACATTTGTACACAAAACGAATATCCTGAAAATGCTATTTTGTTGTTGTGTTTATGTTTAAGCCAAATCTGAGCTTTGAATACGCACTTAGAATACAAACGGAGTTCACTCACGATTTACTCGACCACTGTCAACACTGAATCGAAATTCATTTTCCCTGATTGTTGGACTATAAATTGACTTAGTTTACCTGAGTCCCAAAAGGCTTTTCCCCTTTTTCTTTTGACTTTTTCTGTTAGTGATGCATTTAAATGACCGGTGCAATTTGGAGCTTTGATTCAATGAACGAACTACCAGTCCGGCTCTGGCCCTATCTGTCACGCAACACAGCGGTGAAATTACCCAGGGTTAGGGAGTACTCATAATTTTCTTGCACATGAGGTCCAATTCCCTTGAAATACTTAAAACGGGGTACATCAGGTGCTCTTACGTTGGGGTCAACTTCTCCTATCTTCTATTTCTTCTTTGGACCTCTTAAAATGTCACTTAAATTCACGTTTACCCTTTCGGTGGCTGTGTTCGAGATATTTTTGAAAGGTGCTTTCAAATACCTAAATTTTATCCTTTTGTCTACTTCAACTCATAAAAAAACGTTACCTTTTTATAAAGCTGCAGCCTGAAAAAGATATCCCTTCTGGGAGAGAACTTCTCATTTTTGTCCGAACGTTTTCGATGATTTAAGCCTAAAATGTTCTTAAACAGGAGCAGACCCAGGATTTTTCTAAGGAGGGGTGTTTGCAGAATGCCAGTTGTATTAGAAAGCCTTCCCGCACCCCCTGCACCCTCCCCTAGATCCGCCCCTGTGAAAATAGTTTTATTTAAACTGATATGTACATGTTTACGTCACGTTCATGGGTGAATACAATGTTTGTTCTAGGTCTTATTTGATTAAAGATTCACGACTTGATTCTTAATTTAGTATATACACACATATTTGTCACTTAAAACGAATAGGAAAGTATAAAATTTGTTCGTAACCAAATTTCAGCCTTGGGTACGTTCTAAGGATGTTTTTAATTTTTGTCCTTTTTCAGCCTCTACGTTCTTATAAAAACGATTCTTAGAAAATAGAGCGTACTTTGCTATAGTGACTATAGGGAGATCCCCTCCTTCTTTTTGAAACAGCGGATAATCCTATCCACTGGATAAGTACTGATGAAACAAATTAAATAAACAAGTAAGTATCCTTGGTCACTCCTGCAAATAGGAATGGAATCGCGTATCTATATCTCACCGACAGCATTTGTATTTATACAGATATTGGGTTATTTTTGAAAGTTCCTATTTGATGGGACTTGTTTTAAAACAAAGCGATATTTAACAGCTGTTGCTTTATCCCAGGTGATCCTGCCTGATTTAAAGTTGCAGCTAATTGATAGCATTGGCGGATCCCATGGAGGGGATAGTGAGGGAGGCGATTAGCCTGCGCAGCTGGTGGGATTAGTGGGCACAAGTGAATTTTTCTCGTGCGGGTGAAGCCCGCGTCGCTGAGCGGCCGAGCCGCGAGTGATCTCAACTTGACTCCTCACCAAACCCTTCGCTGCTTGGCGGCCAAGACCAAAGCATGCGGCCGCTAAAAAAAGCACTCACTCGCGAAATCCCGCCAGCTACGCAGGCTAGGGGGCGATTTAATCTTTCAGTAGGGTAACTTTTAAGTTTTTGGCCACCAGCTTGTACGCAAATAAGTAGATGAAATAACCGGTTTTTTGATGATTGAAGGACCAAGGCAGTGCTATTTTATGGCAGCATTAGCGGTTATTTTTTCAATACCACCACCTTAATTGTACCCAAGTTTGGATCCCGCACTGAGTAGGTCAAAATAAATTCTTATTGAATAATCCAGACGAAAACTGGAGGATGTTGGATGGGACCACATAGTTTTCTGAAGAACGAAGTGGGGATCAACCGTAATTGACAGGGATTAAGAGGGTGGGGGGGGGGGGGGGGGGGGGACCAGAAAAAAAGTCTAAGAATTTCATGTGGCGGTGGGATCGCCGTAAATAACTTGAACCGTGCCAATTGATCGCCTCCTTTTATGCTATTATTATGTTTTGGCTTCTGCGTGCTCTTATCCAGGCACGATCTCATCGAATAAATAGTCGTTGTGAAATGGCTTGAAATTGTTTAAGTTCTATTATTTCAAATGTTAAAGTTTCATGTGTCAAATTCTTTAAAGATGTATTTTAATAAGAGCCAATGGAAACGTTTGTTCAACGCGGCCGAACGGTGCGATATTATTGAAAACAACAACAACAGCAACAATCACGATTGTTGATCTTTTTCCATGCGAGATAGAAACTTCCTCTTCAGGTTCAATTCATTAGAGATGTTGTCAACTTATTTGAGGCTCTCTGCAGTTCTTCGTAGAGCACCGTTACTCGCTCTTGAGCTTTCTGAAAATATTTCAGCTCATCACTTGCGAACAGTTTTTTGGTATGGTGTTCTCTACATCATGATATAGAACCTTTCGATTGCTGTCGGTGAATGATAACAAATCGGCTGCGCAATTCAAGGCGTCCTTGACAGCTTACTGCCATCCGCACTTGCAATGAACTTGATATTTTGTGGTGGCTTGGAAAGGAGGGGGCGGGGATCATGAAAGCTTCCACCACGAATGAGGGGGGATCATTCAAATGCTATATACTTTATGGGAAGATCAGGTGAATGCTACGGTGTAGCAACAAAAAATCCCCCGCACCCCCCCTCCCCCCTCCCCGCTCCAGACGATAAATAATGACCGGTCCCTTAAACACAGTTAAAATAATAGTTATGTCAGTCATAGTGTGCACATTACACATAACATCATCCAACAGATAGAGCAAAGGTACGAAAAAGCTTCATTGCCCAGCATTACATTTCTTGCTTTGGCTGAGGCACTGCTAACGATTATTTACTTTTTGGATAACCTTATTATAAGATCGACTGTATAAGCACATTTTCATCTGTTGCAAATATGGCCGGCTATTCTGAATTAAACCCAAAAAGGTGTTGAATATCTATCTCACAAAACTTGCAACATACTACACTACAAGCACACTCCACCACCACTCATCTCTTCAGACTTTTCAAGCTTTCTATACCCTCTTTATATTTGTCCCTTATAATATGCAATCCTTGTTCCAAAATGCACACTACATCCAAATTTCCGCAGTACTTTCATAGCTCTGACTACACCAAATAATTACAAATCAAACAAGCAAAAATTATTGTTTTTCTGTCCTGTGCACTTCTACAATATTTTCTAGACAGCTTTGTTCTAGGGATTCGAGGCAACATTTTAAACGATGATGAAAACTGATATTCTCAATGAGCTTCAATTGCAAGAGTGGTCTTGTTTCACCCCTTAGCGTTCGGTGACAGATAGGGCCAGAACCGGACTGGCAGCTCGTTGATTGAATCAAAGCTCCTAATTGCACCGGTCATTTAAATGCATCACCAACAGAAAAAGTCAAAAGAAAAAGGCGAAAAGCCTTTTGGAACTCAGGTAAACTAAGTCAATTTATAGTACAACAATCAGAGAAAATGAATTTCGATTCAGTGTTGACAGTGGTCGAGTAAATCGTGAGTGAACTCCGTTTGTATTCTAAGTGCATATTCAAAGCTCAGATTTTGCTTAAACTTAAACACAACAACAAAATAGCATTCTCGGGATATTCGTTTTGTGTACAAATGTGATTTGAAACGAGATTCAATGAAATTAAGATGGCCAGTGCGATATGAAATTTGACAGTTCTGGTTTGGATCGAATTTCACTTTTCAGCGGTGAATATTTAATGAGCCGATGATCACTCTCCTCCCAATTAAATGAAACGGCGAACTAAAAATTGAAAACACTATTGAATATGGCTTTTTATTTCTATTCCCTAATGTTTAGTTTACTTTTCTTTAGTTTTCTTGATGTAAGACCCGTATTGGTCCAAGGTATTCAAATTTTAAACAATTAGCGATTTGGTGTTGTTTTTGATAATTTCTCAAAAATAGGAAAAATTATCCCCTCGACATTTACAGGAAAGGCGTCATAGACAATATTTTTTTACATATTCGTGTAGGAGAAGGTTAAGACTTTGCATTGATGTGACTGCCATGTTTTGATTTTATCCGCCAGCTGAGAAAAGAGGTCCACAAAATGAACAATTTTCGGGTTGTCCCTTGAGCCTCCTAACGTGGGGGTGAGTAATATCATAGAATGCCAATAGATTAACTTCAAATTGCTTGACACTCCTACAACTCATAAAAGAGAGGTAGATCTTTCTTGCTATGTAAAAATTATGGCTGTACAGTTTGTCCTTGCTTTGCACCGATCGCTTAAAAAAGGTAAACAATCGTCTTGATTTTCGGTCGCGCGCGAGCAAAATTCGGTCAAAATTATTTTTAGCTCTAGCGGAAAAAACCTGAAGCCAAGAACCAAAAAGATTGTGGTTTTGTCACTTTGGCATGAAGGCCTTTCACCTCACAAAAAATCAGGCGATTTGATTTTTCGATCCGGAACCGACCGGTCGAAAATTAGAGAGACTCCCTCTTAACACTGACAGCAAGGACAATGAGGGGTGGTAGATGGACAAGGTCCACGTGGCGGTCAATGGACTGGGTCCACAAGAGTAGTCCTCCATGGACTTGGGTCCGTGTTTTGTATACATTGTGTCTGGTTTGCTATTCAGGCCGACCAGAGTGCCATTCTACAGTCTGCATTTGTTGCACACTGAATTTTGGCAGATCTTTTTGGTCTAAAAGGCCTAAACAATCATTTTCCAAAATTCCTAGTGTTCTAGATATTGTGATAGTGATTTCTGTCAAATAAAAGCAAATTTCAGTCATCAAAATGTCTGCCATGTTGACTACAAGGTAGTGACAGTGGCTTTTTAGGCGATGTTGTTGACAAGACATATGAGGGCATAGGACTTTATTTCTGCAGTTGCATGATTTATTGGACTTTGACTCAACACCAATGTCAGTGATAAGCCACTGTTACTAGAACACTAAGCGAAACGAAACTTTATATTGACATGACAGACCATAGTTTCAAAACTCAGTTCAACAAACACAAGATTTCATTGAAGCATCACAAGCATTTACACAACACCGTGCTATCAAAATACGAGCCTAAAGGACAGTAACACCAATTTCTCAATCAAGTGTCAGTTGTCATGTGAGCAAGTCCATTGAAGGGAAACCAGTCACACTGCAATAATTATTATAAAGGCTGATTAAATTAAGAAAGGCAGAATAAAATTTCATATCATAAAGGCTGAACAAATTAAGAAAGGCTGAATATAGCTTCATATAATTTATTGCCCATTAAGTTACCAATGCTCAAACCAATGTACCACATGATTGACGTTTACGTATTGTTTCCTTTGTTCCGTTTTATTGGTTAATTTGATTACTTGATTTTTTGCCCTATCTGGATTTGCATCAGTATATTTTACCCGTTTACATGTTTGCAAGCCAACATTTGCACATTCTTTTAAATGTTTTATTTTGTTGTTTTGCCTTTCGTGATATTCATCTCTGAAAATTATACTAAAACAATTATTTGCCTCATTCATAGTGAATCTCAGGGAATAATAGGTATTGTTAAATATTGATGATGTATGGGTTGTTTTCTGGGAGGTATGGTGGCCTAATGGTTAGTGTGCTTGACTCCGCATTGAGCGGACTGGATTCGAGCCCTGGCTAGAATCAGTTCATTGTGCTCTTGTGTAAGACAATTAGCTCTCGTGGTGCATCTCTCTGCCCAGGTGTATAACTGGGTACTGGTGAATTTCTTGCTGGGGTAACCCTGCAATGGTTCAGCCTCACATCTATTGGGGAGGAGGGGAGACATACTGATAAACTTAAAATACTAGTAAAAATGCTCTTGTAATCTCTATTTCGGATCATTCCAAGGCCATTCTTTATTACTTTCCTAAACACCCAAGCTTCAACGCATTCAAAAGTCTGCAGTACGTCTTGCCATGAGATGCAAACTTTCAGAAAGTGTGATACCATTTTAAAGGAACCAAGACTTGCTCCCAGTTGAGCGCAGAAATGATTTTAAGATTCTACTTATAATTTATAAAATCTTGCATGACCAATCCACTGACTACCTGGAATCTCTTATTTAGGAATGTTGTCCACCGAAGTTACGATGGGCAGTTACGATGGCAGCGCTTTTTCTTTTGCCGCACCAAAAGTCCATACCCGGGGACATTAAGAAAGCAAAGACCTTTTAGCTCTGTTTCAAAAATAGTCTTGGCGCACAACCTGTCACAAGTTTTACTTTACTTTACTTTACATAGGTATTCGCTTTTTAACTTTCTTCATAAAAATTCAAGGCTGTTTTCTTTTTATATCGTGAGAAGTTGACAACTCTCTCTCTAGTTTTCCAAACGTTCACAACAATTTCTACCTGGTCGTTTCATAAATTATGAAAACAATGTATCAAGGATAGTTTTGAAATACAGAGAGTGTGTACCAGGGCTCCTTCCCCTTTCCTTGTTCTCTCCATGAGTACAGGTTTTGACTGACCGACCCACCGCCTGATCACTGATACCAATTTTCTGCAATCATTTTCTTAGGAATACGCAGAAGCATCCACCTTGACATCAGAGTTTACTTAACTAACAACGCCATGCCTCGCCTGAAGGGTGCCAAATGTTACGCTCCTGCTGGCGATAGCGAAAATGTTACTGGACATGAAGTGATAGGGAATATGCCAGTTTACAAGCATCGTGAACAAACACATAGTGGATTGAAGCGGTATGCATGCAAGTATTGTAAAAAGCGTTTTAACCATTCAAAAGATTGCAAGAACCATGAACGAACACATACAGGAGAGAAGCCGTACACATGCAAGCACTGTAATAAGAGCTTTAGCCGGTCGTCAAATTGCAAGACTCACGAACGAACACATACAGGGGAGAAGCCGTTTTCATGCAAGCATTGCAATAAGTGCTTTAGCACTTTGACTCATCGCAAGACACACGAACGAACACATACAGGAGAGAAGCCTTTTTCATGTAAGCATTGTAAAAAGAGCTTTAGCGCTGTATCAGCCCGTAAGACACATGAACGAACACATACAGGAGAGAAGCCGTTTTCATGTAAGCATTGTAAAAAGAGGTTTAGCGATGTATCAGCCCGTAAGAAACATGAACGGACACATACAGGAGAGAAGCCGTTTTCATGTAAACATTGTAATAAGTGCTTTAGCATCTCGACGAATTGCAAGACGCACGAACGAACACATACAGGAGAGAAGCCGTACACATGCAAGCACTGTAAAAAGAGCTTTAGCGATGTATCAGCCTGCAAGGCACATGAACGATTACATACAGGAGAGAAGCCGTACATATGCAAGCACTGTAATAAGAGCTTTAGCGAATCGTCAAGTTGCAGGAAACATGAACGAACACATACAGGAGAGAAGCCGTTTTCATGCAAGCACTGTAATAAGAGCTTTAGTCAATCGTCAAATTGCATGAAACACGAACGAACACATACAGGAGAGAAGCCGTTTTCATGCAAGCATTGTAGTAAGAGCTTTAGCCAATCGTCAAATTGCAAGACACACGAACGAACACATACAGGAGAGAAGCCGTTTTCATGCAAACATTGTAATGAGTGCTTCACCCAATCGTCACTTTGCAAGAGACATGACCGAACACACACGGGGGTGAAACCATACTCATGCAAGCACTGTAATAAGAGCTTTACCCGATCATCAAACTGCAAGACCCATGAAAAGCGACACCTTCAAGAACCAACAGCAACTTCCTTTGGGAAAAAGTCCCGTATATTGTCCTCCTTGACTGAAGTGAATTCAAGCCAAGTTGAAAGCCTCACCTGTTGGATTTGTCAGGAGGAATTTAGTAGTAAGGCCTGTATCGTCCAACATTACGATGATCATATGAGAAAGGTAATGCTTTCTTAAATGATATTTTAAGCCACAGAGCCCGTCTGTAGATCTGCCCCGTCTGTCGGTTTGTCAATCTGTGTTTACCATTTACTAAAAATTTTGAAAATCTCGGTTGGGTTGATTTCCGTTCGGGGAGACCGCGTTACATTAAGAAACAAGTCTCGTTCGGTGCAGGCTCCTCTCTGTTCTGTGTCTGTTGCTCCTTGAATCTCCCGGGAAAGATGTTGGTGTTGCATCGTAGAGTTCTCTGTTGACGAGGAAAATCTGATAACTTAGGGCCTTTTCATATGAGCCCGGTAACCGGGCTGGCTCGGTTGCCAGGACGAATTTTATCGTCTGTTCATATGAGAAATGTTAGCACGGTCGACCGGGATGATATTAAAGAAACAAAAGCAAAATGCATGACGCCACATAAACTTGTATCGTTCCCGTTTATCATAGCTTTGTCGACTCCAGATCTTGTAAATTAAGTAATAAAGCTAATTCGAATACATTTGAAGTGGCAATGCATACAACCCGTTCACCGGGTTGGCGGGGGAAAATTTTCATCCCGGTTGCCGAGAAATCTCGGTAACCGGGCTGACCCACCTTCTCGTGTAAGCACATCGAAATTTTTACAAAAGAAATAGGAGTGAGGCGAGGTCTCGGTAACCGGGCTATCCTGGTCAACCCGGCTCATATGAATAGGCCTTAAGAATGTACGATAGCGAAATTGATATTCTTGCAGTAGCTGCTATAAACCCTAAACACTCGCCTGTGAAGAACTTACCGAAAACTGACCGCCATTTTAGTTGAAGCTTAGCAAGGAACCGAGAGAGGCCTGGCTGTGAAAAAGACCTCGAAAGGCTCAATGGGACTGGTAAGAATGCTAGAAATCCGTAAAAGAAACACAAATTTCCATTGGGAACGTTTCCTCTGGGGAAACAGCACTACCCTTTCAGCAATTCCGTTTATTTCGGAAATTTTTCATTGGAACGAACCGAAAAGTCGTGTTTCATTAGCTTCCCAACCCGAATTTGCGGAAATTTCTGTCAATGGTAAACACGCCACAAGTCTCTTTTTTCTTCTTTGTTAATTTTCACCTTTTGCCACCGTTTTAAGCATAAGATATCTGCAAATCGTTTTGCAGCTACCATAAACGCTGCCATGATAAACCTCTTGTTGGTTTGCAGTATGAGATTATATTATCATGTGATTGCACATTGATGTATAAAGTTGTTTTGCTCATTCTGTCATTTTCTGTGGCAGAGTTTTTTAGCTTTCGTCTCGAGTTAAGTGTAACATCGCTTTTTTCAGCAAACGTGTGCAGAATAGGGATGTGTATATTCAGCAGACTTTTAATGAAGACGTTGTTAGACTGACGGACGGAAAAAGCTAGTTCACTAATAACCCTGTTCATGTTGTTTCTATGTTGTTTTTCGTCCATTTCTTCTCTTTATTATTCAGCGGCTTGTCAGTAACGGGTTTATAAAAATTAGATATTATTATTTTTAATATTTTAAATTCAGTGCAAATTTCGTGCGTTACGGATATGCTGCATGTGTTTATGTGTTTATGTTCACAGTGCTAGCTGCATTGTACGCAGAACATATGTGAACGATATTGGGGACCTTCAGATCGGAATACGAGATCGAGTACGAAGACGGCTTTCAAATTTCAATCCAATTACCAGAGCCCTCGCCCCTTCCTATTGCTGACCAGTTGAAAAGGAGACTGGATATGAGATTGGTGTGAAATGTGATAATCGAAAGCATAAGCACTAGGTGTAAACAGTCGTACTCGTATTCAATTTCGTGTTCGTGCTCCGATTTCATGATCTCTATCTCTTCAACCAGTGTTAGGATTTTATCAGCCTTTCTTAGGTTACCTAACCTCCTATGCAGACATTTCTTTGGCTCGTCACGCACTCCACCTCATCGTTCGCCGAGGAGGAGTGCGTGACGAACCAAAAGGAGCAGTCTGTTGTATCAGTCCGTTAGGAAAGGTGCATTGTTAGTTACTGAAATGTTGAGTTTATATTGAGTGCTTGTTTCATGTGGCGACCTTTCATAAAGTGAAAGAGGTTTGTTACACGAGAAAGGGTTGTCAAAATTAGTCTGTAATGTTACATGTACTGCGTAAGTAGAAATAAAGTAGTAACCGTTTATATAGGTGTTTTCTGTTTTGTATGTAAACAGCGTCCAAGGTTATTTTCCCAGTGTATTTATTAACAAAATCACTGCTTGTATGTAGCATAGCTAGTGACAGTTTTTATTGAGAGCAAAAAATAATTGCCAATTATTTTGAAATGATTCAAGCTGTACTTCAGGTCGCACTGTTAGAACAACGGTAAAACTGCCACCTCGACTTTCGAAGGTTTAAAACGCTTCTTATTATTGACGTTATTGACAATCAAGATTAAAAAAAATGAACACTGACGTCACGAGTGATACATTTAACACAAACACTCGTAAAGACCATAGAAATGAATGACGTCAAAAACTGTTAAATTGGCTTTGCAAGGCGTGCTCGCGAATGTCACGGCTGGTAAGGTCGCATGTGTAGAAGATTTCGCCCCGATTTTTCCCGCTGACGTATCAAACCTCTCTTGATTTTGTGCTATGAAAACGTCGCAACACACTTCTCGAATCTTACGTTGCGTTACAAGTTACGTCTTTTTCATATTTCATACTCCCGGTAACCATTACTTTCCACCAATGAGCGGGCGAGAATTCTTTCAGCTGTTGAATAAAAAGAACTCAATATGCCTAAAAAGAATCAGTACCCAGGCGTCCTCGGCTCAACTGAGTCTGGGCTATATTTCAAGTACCGGAAATAATAAATGAATATTATCATAACAATAGAGTACGAAACTTGATATAGTGTATCGGTTATTGGGCAATCTATTTGCGTTGGCTCTTTCGCTGGCTTCATTTAGATTCGCTACACCGTGCTGAAGAGTCCCAATAAGGACGAAACAGTTGTCAACGGTTGCAATCTTGCTATATCGGTTGCAGTATTGTTTGTCAGTAGATATCCCATTATCCTCCGCGCTGTATATATTTTCGCGATCCCTTCCTTTGTGCATATTTCTCCTACGACATTTGTTAATCTGTTCACCGCGTCATGGCCAACCCACCGCCAATTTCATTTCCTTTCCTGTCCTAACCACACTGCTAATGACATGCAACTAATCCCCATCGAAAAAGTCTTTTCAAACAGGGACTCAATCCGTAAGGCCAGGGAAGCCTTTTTAATCTTAAAAGGCAGGACAATTGATCCCGAAGGTCTTAACATTCGCGAAGAAACATACTGATTTATTTATCTGTACTGTTTTATCAGCTATTTTACTATTTTTAGTTTATTTTACTTTATTTAAAATGATCTACAGCAGTAACTTAATGTTATCGCTAAGCCTGAGTGAGAGGTAGTTGCTCTATTAGTTACTGCTGTAGATCAATTGTCTCAGTCTAGGTTCCAGACCCTTTTCATAACAGTATATAATAGTCGTTAAAATTTTGTAACGGTCATACTTTTGAAAATGTATGTTGCATAGCGTACGAAAGGTCAAGTTAGTAAAATGCGATTTTTCACAATGTTTATTACCGCTGTTTGTTTCATGTTTTTAACTTAACTTTAATTTATATCCGCATGTGAATTTTACGCGATTGCTTCTTTCTAAATAGTTTTTATTGAAGTATTTGGTGTTATGATCCCAAAGGGCACTGACCAAAAGGTCAAAAAACTTATAAATGGAATAAATTATCGATAAAGTAGTCCATATCTGCTAGCAGATTTTTACCCCGGTGTCCAAATCCGCTGTCCCGCGTTCCAGTGTTCCAGCGTTGCAGCGCGAAAGTTGCCGGACTCCGAAGACTGGGCTCCAGTGCAATCTATGTAATGGCAGCGTACCTCAGCGTACATGTGATTTGTTGTGGAAGTTTAATATAAAGAATACAAAGCCAAGGTAAGAGAGTCGTTAAAAATACATTTTTCCTATTTAGCTAAGCTATAGAATACAGATCACCTATAACCATCTCACTGAATAGGAAAACACAGTTTGAAATAACGGTAGGACAGTCGCCGGTCAATAATATAATGTAAGCTTGGCCCACAATACTGATAACATTACTCTTTGTATGAACGGGAATCAAGATCAATCTACCCTAACACGTTTTACTTTTTTCTTTGGGCGTTAGTTAAAGTGGTACTATGATCAAATTTTCACCCCTTGCAATTTTAGGCGTTTCAAAGAGTATTTAATGAAAGATATAAAATGCCGTTTACCGTTTTCAAATATCTATTTTACCTCCAGAGATATTTAAGCTTAAAAAAATCGTAAAATATGCAAATTAGGGAGATGATGACGTCATCTACTCAACCCAATTTTTTGCAAGTAAAAAACTTAAGTTATCTCGGTCATTTTTGGGTCTCCCACTACCTCTCGGAACGAGTTACTTCATTGGTTCTTAGAACAATAGATAACAGGTCATAACAATGCCCCTAGCCCTGAATAACAATAGAGGTAGTGTTTACAGCGGGCGAATGAAAATAGAGGTTCCAGAGAGGTAGTGTCTTACTGTCATTTTTCTGCAGAGACATGCAATGAAACTTGGCAGACTAATAGTTCTTCGGGTGATACACCTACAACTGTAATAAAATTTTGTTACCATGGCAACTCACTCTTTTCCAGTCCCCATCAATTTGTTTTTAATATTTCAGAATTTTTCAGTTCGGAAAAATTAAACCCAGGCAAGACTCTGCCAATTCCATTGATATCCTTGCTAGATCTCGCATGTAAAACATTACTTACAAATATTAACGGAGAATGCCAGAATTGGCCAGAAAGGCCTTAAGCATTGGGGGGATTTGGAACCTAGTATGTTGCCATGGTAACCAAGTTTTCAAGTTCATATTGTGAGACACTGCTAGCAGAGTGTTACTGCAAAGAATCAGAGACTTTCAATACAAATTGGCTGAGATATCACTTTCTTCGTATTTAATCAGAATTTGGTTGAGTGTATGACGTCACTACTTTGCTAATTGCATATTTTAAAAACTTGAATATCTGTGGAAAGAAAAGAGGTATTGGAAAACAGTAAACGGTCTTTTTCTTCTCATATAGACGGTACTTGTTAATATTTTAAAGCAGTTGCAAAAGAAAACATGCGAATTTCATCATAGTAGCACTTTAAGTGAATAATGGCTGGAGCCGAACGGTTCAGAATAAATGTTTCGAATGCTTATGCCAATGTAGTTTAATACAAACACCTCGAAGCCTGTTCAAAGGAAAGAAAAAACCCTCTGGTCCCGGATATCTTTCACAGAGTTATACACAGTTTACACAATCATGGATGTATTGTGCGCATGCAGTTGAATACCCATTCGAGCACTTAGCACTTTGTTCTTCATGACCTTCCATCCTCTGCCGTTTTCGAGTTACTTCAGATTTGATAAGGGTTTGTTTGTTTGTTTTTTATTTATTTTAAGCGCAGATAACTAATTTTCCTTGTTCAGAATGAAAAACAACAGGGCCATGATCGTTGATGCCGGTCCGAACGCGTGCAAAAGCCGAGTGCCATGCAAGCCAACTCGAGGTCCGTATAAATCATACTGGGTTCCGAAGTTTCTTTTGTTACATTACGCAGCTGATGACATATAAGATGCTGGCTTACATGGATACAGCATCCACAAAAATTTGAAACGACATAGCGATTCCTCTCTCGTCTCACAAAGAGCCCGCCATTCTCCATATGACATAGGTATTCGCTTTTCAACTTTCTTCATAAAAGATATAACTCAAGGGTGTTTTCTTTTTATATCGCGAGGAGTTGACAACTCTCTCTCTAGTTTTCCAAACTTCCACAACAATTTCTACCTGGTCGTTTCATAAATTATGAAAACAATGTATCAAGGATAGTTTTGCAATGCAGCGACTGTGTACCAGGGCTCCTCCCCATGCAATTCCTTGTTCTCTGCATGCATACAGGTTTTGACTGACAGACCGACCGGGCGATCGCTGATACCAATTTTCTGTAATTGTTTTCCTAGGAACACGCAGAAACATCCACCTTGACATCACAGTTCATTTAACAAGCAACACCATGCCTCGCCTGAAGGGAGCCAACTGTTACGCGCCTGTTAGCGACGAAGAAAATGTCACTCGACGTAAAGTGGCAAAGAAGATGACAGTTTTCAAGCACAGTGAACAAGCACACAGTGGACTGAAGCGGTATGCATGTAAGTATTGTAAAAAGTGCTTTAGATTTTCATCACATTGCAAGACATACGAACGAACACATACAGGAGTGAAGCCGTATTCATGCAAACATTGTAATAAGAGCTTCAGCCAATCGTCAAGTTGCGAGGCACATGAACGAACACATACAGGAGAGAAGCCGTTCTCGTGCAAGCATTGTAATAAGAGCTTCAGCCAATCGTCAAGTTGCAAGAAACATGAACGAACACATACAGGAGAGAAGCCGTTTTCATGCAAGCATTGTAATAAGAACTTTAGCAACTCGTCAAATTGCAAGACACACGAACGGACGCATACAGGAGAGAAGCCGTTTTCATGCAAGCATTGTAATAAGCGCTTTAGCAATTTGTCACATTGCAAGAGACACGAACGAACACATACAGGAGAGAAGCCGTTTTCATGCAAGCATTGTAATAAGAGCTTCAGCCAATCGTCAAATTGCAAGAAACATGAACGAACACATATAGGAGTGAAACCGTTTTCATGCAAGCATTGTAATAAGTGCTTTAGCACTCTGTCACATTGCAAGAGACATGAACGAACACACACGGGGGTGAAACCGTACACATGCAAGCACTGTAATAAGAAATTTACCCGATCAGCATACTGCAAGATCCACGAAAAGCGACACTCACAAGAAAAGTCTTTAAAACAAGGACGTCATCCTCAAGAACCGACGGCAACTTCATTTGGCAAAAAGTCCTGTATGTTGTCTTCTTTGACTGACGAAAATTCAAAACAAGTTGAAAGCCTCATCTGTTGGATTTGTCAGGAGGAATTTAGTAGTAAGGCATGTATAGTCCAACATTACGATGATCATATGAGGAAGGTAATGCCTGCTTAGATGACATTTTAAGCCACGGAGCCCGTATGTTGATCTGTCCGGTATGTCCGTTTGTCAATCTGTGGACAAAACTGGGATTGTATCCTAAGAACATGGGTGTTTACCATTCACAAAAAAAAAATTCGAAAATCTCGGTTGGGAGAATTTCCGTTCGGGAGGAGCGCGTTCCATTTAGAAACAAGTCTAGTTCGTTGCAGGCTCCTTTCTATTCTCTGTCTGTTGCTCACTAAATGTCCCGCGAAAGATATTGATGTTGCATAACTTAGAACATGACGGTGAAGCTAATATCCTTGCAACGACTGCAACTTTCATGAGACGTGATCTACTCCGAAATTAAGGCTTTTTCGAATGTTCGTTACCAGCATATTCGAATGATGAATTTATACCTTGCTAAAAAAATGCTTGGCTTCGGGCACACATTACAGCTACCATTTAGATACGTGGCACTATGGTGATACAGTTAATCTCTTAGATCTGCTGCAAGTACGCGACTGACAGAGCACTCATATAAACCCTAAAAACGCGCCTGTGAAGAACTTGCAGAAAACTGACCCTCCATTTTAGTTGAAGCTTAGCAAGGAACCGAGGGAGGCCTGGGTGTGAAAAAGACCGCGAAAGGCTTGGGACTAGAGAAAATGCGAGAAATCTGTAAAAGGAACACAAATTTCCATTGGGAAAGCTTCCTCTGGAAAAAAAAACAGCACTACCTTTTCAGCAATTCCGTTTATTTCAGAAATGTTTTTATTCGTGGTTTTCATGTTACGTCATAAAATTCTGAAATCAAAATTCAAAAGGCCTGCTAAACTTTTGATATCACTAGGTGTAAGATAAACTAAAAATATATCTTTTCGCAAATTTCCAGCTTGGTTGTGCCTTTCGTTTTAAAAACAGAGCATTTTGAATATTCGAGTTCTCCGCCGTATGTGATATCACGCTGAGTGCCGTGACAAAGTTGTTTTGATTCAAAAAAGGCCTTGACTTTCCATTTTTGCAGATCGAACATTCCCAGTGTGCTACGTGCTGTTTATGTGAAAGTGCAATAGATCTTGAGCCAAAAGTAGTTACTATTAATAGGAAAATCAAGTTCCAGATGGTTTCTCTGACATCACGGCGGCCATGTTTGTGCCCCTCGGAAGGACACAAATATGGCGTCTCCATACTGAGCTTTACAAATTTGCGTGGAAAGTTTCGGCAAATAACTCGCAAACGGTGCACCGCACAGACCTGAGATTTGGACAAATCGTTTATCTATTTATCTTCAATAATATCTGAAATTCATAGCTTCTGTTGTTGAATGGTTTCGATTTTATTTTTTTATTGCGTGACAGTGAAAACCACCAATTGGAGCGAACCGAAAAGTCGTGTTCCATTTGCATCCCAGCCCTAATTTGCGGAATTGTTTTGAAAGGGCAAGCATCCACAGGTATAAACGCTGCCATGTTAAGCCGCTTATTGATTTGTAGTATGAAATTATATTGTTAAGTGATTACCCATTTATAGATTTGTTTTGCTCATTCTGTCATTTTCTGTGGCAAGGTTTTCTAGCTTTTGTCTCGATTTAAGTGTGACATTGTTGTTTTAGGGGTGGCGAATGGTAAAATCCGAGCCTTGCCGAGACGCCGAGACCCTAGTTTAAAAATCCGAGCCCGAGACTTGAATTTGTTTGTAAAATCCGAGCCCGAGACTTAGCGCTACAAAAATCCGAGCCCGAGACGCAGTGATCCAAAAATCCCAGCCCGAGACGCACTTCATCAGAAAGTACGAGAAACAGGAAGCTACAAGAGCGCTCTAGCTTTTGTGGGCGTCACAACAAATATTTTTCCACTCATCCCAAAACATTAGCTAACATTGGTTTTGTATTAAAACCATTAACTTATCTAGTCAACCAGTCAGAGATATAAAATTAAACGTATTAAGTAACGCATTACTGCTTATAGTCTACCTATTAGCCAGGTTAGTTACTTATAAACTAATGTTTCGACATTAGCTGACATTCTGCTTGGTTTAAAATTCACACGCCTTTTGATCTAAGACTGATCTAGTCGGCTTCTGGCACGCGTAAATCCGCTGCGAACGTTTGGCTTTGGACTACTAGCTACTACTAGCTACTACTGCAAATGGCAGAGAGTGAAGAGGAAATAGAAGAGGGTTTTGAACCGGCAAAGAGTTAAGTAAGTTAAGTTATAAGATCGTCTTGCTACTATTAGCTACTATTACCGTCGCCCAACGCGTCATATGCTGGGAATTAAGATATCTCTTTATGAGCTTCTTATCGGACTCTATTAGCTTCTACTTGTAGCTTTTAACAACGTCGTCGAACAAAGCGTCTTGTTCGATTTGTATATCGAATAAGCCAATGATTAAAAAGAGCTAGATAGCTAACACAGAGCTTGCTATTTTTCTCAGCCATGTTTCATGTTGTACTTCGGACTATATCTGGCAACAAGCCACAGTAGCTCAGTTCCTGGAGCGTAATTTTACCATGCAAGCAGGCTTTCGGTGAATGACTTCATAACCTTATACCAGTCTTACACTGTGAAAATATTGGGATAGAAGGATAATTGACAGACGGATAGACTGTTAAACATTTGTTAGCTTTTGTTGTGGGAAGGACTAAAAAATATATTTTACGTTTTCGCTGAACACCTACTGAGAACTACTGAGTGAAAACGGCGCTCGTATGATTCTTAGCTATTTAAACGTAACTTATTCAGCATCTTGCGACTTTCACATCTCGTGTATATATGCATGGGCCCCAAACATGAGCCATTATAAGAATTATATATTGATGAGTCATTATAGAATGATGTACTATTATCATGACATGATTTCCTCTATAAAGTGGAAATTACGTTTTCCTATATATATTTTACATAACAATTGTAAATGCAGATTCCGACAGGGTTAGATTTCTTAATTTCTCGTTTCGGATAAGCTTGCGGATAAAAAATTGAACGTCCCATTGGCGAGATTTCGAGATCCAAATTTTTAAAATCCGAGACTCCGAGATCCAAATTTTCAAAATCCGAGACTCCGAGACCGTCATATTTCTAGAAATCCGAGATTCCGAGACGCTATTTTTAAGCGCCGAGATTCCAAGACTCGGCGTAAATTTGCCGAGACTCAACATTTTGGAAAGGCCATTCGCCACCCCTTGTTTTTAGCAAAGGAGAAAGGAGTGCTGAATAGGAATGCGAAGTATTCAGCGGGTTTAGGCTTTTAATGAAGACGTTGACGGAAAAAGCTCGTTCACTAGTTACCCTGTTCACGTTGTTTCTATGTTTTTCGTCTTTTTCTTCTCGTTTTGTTCCGCGGCTTGTCAGTGACAGGTTTATAAAAATGAGATAAGAGCTTATTTTGTTGCTCATACCATTTATTGAAATCAGAGGCAACATTTAACAGCTCTAATTATTCTGATTTCGAGCGTTTCGGATACGTTTCATGTGTTTTATGTCCATGTGCTTAATGCTCAAAGTGCTTGCACTGTACTAGACTGCTTGCAGTCTGTTTTTCTCTCGAAAATTAGTAAGGGAGTGCAAGGCTTGGCGGGGGTTTAGACGCGCGAGTAACGATTGAGACGGGACAAGAGTGCGCGCGCGATCGGACCGCGCGATCTTTTCTCGACTCGCCCCAAGCCCCTTCTCGTCCATAACAAAGACAACCGCGCGCTCGACGGACCCTAAGAGAAAAGACCGACTACAACTAGTCTAGCACTGTACAAAGAATATATGGTAGGGTGGACGATATTAGGGGCCTTTAGATCGGAGTTCGATATCGAGTACGAGGACGGCTTTCGAATTTCAATTCAGTTACGTTCCCAGAGCCCTCACCCCTCCCTATTGCTGAGCAGTTGAAAAGGAGACTGGGTATGAGATTGGTGTCAGATGTGATAATCGAAAGCATAAGCACTAGGTGTAAACAGTCGTATTCTTAGTCAATCTCGTGTTCGTGCTCCGATCTGAAGGCCTCTATTTCTTCAGCCAGTGTTAGGATTTTGTAAGCCCGCGGTCTGAGGTTACCTTACCTCGTATACAGACATTCCTTTGGCTCATCACGCACTCCACCGCAACGTTCGCCGAGGAGTGATGAACCAAAAGTAGCAGACTTGAATCAGTCCGTTAGGAAAGGTGAATTGTCAGTTACTGAAATGTTGAGTTTATATTGAGTTCTTGTTTCATATGGCGACCTTTCGTATAGTGAAAGAGGCTTCTTACAGGAGAAAGTGTTGCCAAAATTATTCTGTAACGTTACATGTGTAGTTTGGTTATATTTTTCCCATACATAACGAGAATGGTTCCCCGTAAGTAAAAAATAAAACAGTAACCGTTTATATAGGTGTTTTCTGTATTGGATATTTCCTGTTTACAATTCCTGAGTTGCAATTAATAAACCTTCCTATGTTTAAGTTCATAAGATGTATTTCCAGTTGATGAAAGAGCTAGAAAACAGCGTTCAAGGTGAATTTTCCCCGCGTGCCTGTTCAGTAACAAAGTGACTGCTTATATGTAGTAGAGTTTGTGACACTTTTTATTGAATTTGCAATACGTGCGCGCACATCCCACTTTACGTAAGTTCGCATGTGCAATCCCGTCCCCAGAGCCCGCTTTTCTTTTGGTCTGCCGCACCAAGCACGCGAACCCCACCCTGGTCCTATTTTTGAGCATTCGCAGAGTGCTCTTTTTCAATCCTTAACCAATCAGATTTGAGCATAGAGGACCGGAAATCCGCGAAACGCGGACTTTCTCGTCGGACTGAGTGAGAGTCCGCGTTCTTGGTGCTGACCAAAAAAAGTGGACTCTCGGGACGAGATTGTTGCATGTGCAGAGAATGTTTCAGCTGACCTATCACAACTCGCTTGATTTTGTTCTGAAAAATCGCTATACATTTCTCAAATGGTATGTTGAGTTACAAGTTACGACGGTCTTTTTCATCTTTGAAACTCCCATTTACTATTACTTTCGACCAATTAGCGGCGAGTCCTTGGGCTTATTTGACAACGGTAAACCAATAATTTCAGGCGTGCGACATTATGCGACGCGGGCTTTTCAGAAAGAAAATGGCAGATTCAGTACATAAAGCAATTCTATGGCTTTACGTTTTTAAAAAGCGAAAACGCCTGTCGCAAATGAGGAACGAGACAAGGTCCTCCCTTGCACCACTCTTACGTGCATTAAAGCGGCTACAATATGGCCTGCTGCAAGCAATTTTGAGCTGTCTAAACCCTCCACGCTCTCGAGAGGTATGGATGCACCCCCATTCTTTTGCGTGGTTTGGTATGGTTGAAGCGTCCTTTCCTGATGAGCTTTGGTATTCCAACTTCAGAGTATTCCAACTTTAACTCACATAAATGAAGACCAATGAAAGACTCTTATAGTTGAGAAGCACTGCATTTATATTTTGCATTATATTTTATCACGAATGTGCCATGTATATCGATACAGGATAAAAAGATGGAATGAAAAAAGGTCTACGAGAGAACGAGAAAAATATTACAATTTAATTTGTTTCTGGCTGTCTGGCACCCATCGACAATTATCTTCAGTACATAAAGCAATTCTATGGCTTTACGTTTTTAAAAAGCGAAAACGCCTGTCGCAAATGAGGAACGAGACAAGGTCCTCCCTTGCACCACTCTTACGTGCATTAAAGCGGCTACAATATGGCCTGCTGCAAGCAATTTTGAGCTGTCTAAACCCTCCACGCTCTCGAGAGGTATGGATGCACCCCCATTCTTTTGCGTGGTTTGGTATGGTTGAAGCGTCCTTTCCTGATGAGCTTTGGTATTCCAACTTCAGAGTATTCCAACTTTAACTCACATAAATGAAGACCAATGAAAGACTCTTATAGTTGAGAAGCACTGCATTTATATTTTGCATTATATTTTATCACGAATGTGCCATGTATATCGATACAGGATAAAAAGATGGAATGAAAAAAGGTCTACGAGAGAACGAGAAAAATATTACAATTTAATTTGTTTCTGGCTGTCTGGCACCCATCGACAACTATCTTAAATGGTAAGCTTATATGTTGAACTGAATCTAGTTTGAGCATGTGTTTACTCACCTGTAGCGTGTTGTATACCTCACGCGTTTACTTTGAGGTTTTGCTATTTTTTAAAGCAAACTGAATAGTTTCCACCGACAACAGGTCAAGTAACATGTCTGTCGCTTCCATCGTGCACTTTTTCGTCGCAATCGTTTTTTTTCCCGCGAGGAAGCAAAAATTTTGGCGCTGTTCGCGCCTTTTTCGCGCTGTTGAAGGCTCATTTTCGACCCCAGAGTCTTCGCTTTCGTGATCAGTCATTTGCCTAAACGCTCTGGGGACGAGAATATTTCTGGTTTCGGCACGCGGACACCTTTTTAGGCGGGCCGAGACTACCTCCGGAGGTGGTCTCGGCCCGCCTAAATTTTTCGGCACGCCGGCGGGTGTTACTAATACGGGGAACGGGGAACGGGGAACGGGGAACGGGGAACGGGGAACGGGGAACGGGGAACGGGGAACCGGGAACGGGAGTCTGGGAACGAGTGTACAGCGGTAATCCTTATGAGAATTCAAAATGGCGGACGAAAACACGCAAATAGAGTAAATATGTAGCTTACTGATAAAAGTAAATGTTTACTGTTACTTAATTAGATTATTTTTAACGCTAGGTTGCCTTTTGCAGTGAAAGTAGACGATATGCTTTTTTAAGCGTATGAAGTGTAGAGCCCAACATCGTTGTCAGGGATGTCGATAATGGATGGTGCTAACACAAAATAAAAAGCAAATTTATTCAAATAATTCAATGTGAAGATCTGCTTAACGAGCTAATAATTACCATTGAACAACGTTATCAGATTATCTTGTTTGTGCGAATACAAATTTGCTTACTAATTACCCAACAGATTAACGCAAAGTAACATCAGGGAATACAAGTTACATTATATCTACATTGAGTTATAAGAAGGTGGCTAAAGGAATTTGACATAGCACTTCAGTTCTGATACATTGTTTTGATAGGGAAGTTTAAAGGAGGGCGAATCTTAGCTCAACTGAACGAAAATTACTCTAATCTATGTCGTTTTGGAGAAACAAGACTGTATCTGCAACGAATTATACCAATTTAATTAAAAGTGTTTACAACTTAAAATGGGCCCTACGAAAACAAACATAACAAGTACCAGCGCGGGCGGTGATCCGAGGCCTTCAAAATCTATGTATGGGCTCAAATGCACTGAGAGAAAGCGTGTTACATCGACGATCGCTTCATTTTGAAGGAATTTTAAACTAAAAGGAACAAATAATAAATGACTTATAAGTAACACGTGTAGCATATGGTTCGTATCAATTCGCGACCGGAAAACCACGCAAATCAAATTGCTTCTCACTAACAAATCACAGCAAGCTCTGATCGCTAGCTAAACCGAACGGCAAAAAAATCGTTAAACGAACAAGTTCTACTCACATAAAGGCTTGAAGTCACTCAAAGCAGCTTCCTCGGCCATCTTGCTCTCGTCTTAAGCAATATCCCGGATGTAACAAAACATTTTTGAAATGGAAAGACCGCTTCCGAACATTATCACAGCCACATTTCTAGCCACAGTAAAGTTCCAGCCAAATATCGTTATGAACGTCTTCAAATCAGCCCTTAAGTCTAGCTCCGAGTCCTAATTAATGTGGCTAAAGATCTTTGCTCTCTAAAGCAAGCAATCCATTATCTGTACCTCGCACAACGTACCGAGTTCATTTCAACCCGCTAAAGCTTTGTTTAAGGTACGATAATAGCCGACCCATAACTTGAAAATCGGAATACTTCCACCTTCATTGGACTTAATGATGTCCTCCAGCAAACTTCCTTTAGACAGCAATATAGAAAGCTACATTAGACTCCGTCTTCTACGACCTAGCGCGCCCAACTAGAATTTAAAAAAGAAACGGGTTCGGTGAACGCTAGAGAGACTGGGGTAAACAGGCGAGTACGTGGGGCGGGGGG
This sequence comes from Meandrina meandrites, assembly GCA_963693305.1. NCBI lineage: Eukaryota > Metazoa > Cnidaria > Anthozoa > Scleractinia > Meandrinidae > Meandrina > Meandrina meandrites. The sequence goes on from OY855908.1 coordinate 29,629,226, forward strand.
GGGGGGGGGGGTAGAAACACCACAAATAGTAAAATTTGACATCACTGCAGCATTTAGGCTAATATCTCTTGCGAAGTTAGCGAAATGATCATCAATTCCCCCTCCCCCCCCCCAAAAAAAAGAATAAAATAAGTGAAATTTCATACATTTGCTTATTTTTCATAAGGCACCTTTTGTTAAATCAGTGTAGATATATTTGTATCGAAGAAAATAGTAAACAGTATAGAAATGAAACATGGACAGAACTTTTAAATGCTTCATTTTAGTCAATTGTCTTCTTTGGAAGGCCCTGAACAGCTTTAAACACATGGCATGCTAAAATACGAAACGTAGAAGGTTTACCAACCCAGGTTGAAATTACTTTTCTTTGTCGTAAATAGCATTTTCCATCTCGGACAATGTTCTTCATTTCATTTAATCTACACAATCTCGCGCTGGCACATCACGTTGTTCGTGTTTGCTATGTTCCTTCATTTTTCCGGCTGGGATCTCTACGTTGGCAGCACTATTGTTGGCGGTCCCTTGCTGTCTTGAGTCACATTTAGACTACTGTTTACGCTGCATAAATCACATCCAAGAGAAACTGATCCCATAGCCAACGCTCAAGTTAAAATCATGTAAAACCATTCAATAAATCCTAAACCTATCGTCCATGCTGATCGAGTGCTCAAAATTAGTTTCCAGACCCTTTTCCGTGATTTTGTCCGCCATTTTGAATTCTTATACGGATTACCGCTGTACACTCGCTCCCAGACTCCCGCTCCCGGTTCCCCGTTCCCCGTTCCCCGTTCCCCGTTCCCCGTTCCCCGTTCCCCGTTCCCCGTTCCCCGTTCCCCGTTCCCCGTTCCCCGTTCCCCGTTCCCCGTTCCCGGTATTAGTAACACCCCACGCCGGCTGAAAAATTTGCATTTACACGGAAAAAATCAAGCGGGCCGTGCGCAAAATTATCGGCCCGCGTGCCAAAATTTAGGAGTGCCGTGCCTAAAATGAATGTCTTGTAAATAGGACAATAAAATGACTTTTTGAGGGAATATTGTTTATTTGCGCCCGCGTAGTGTCATTTGCGGCCCGAGCGCGAAGCGCAAGGGCCGCAAATGACACTACAAGGGAGCAAATAAACAATATTCCCGAAAAACGTCATTTAATTATCATTATTATCAATATACAAGGCCAAATAACATCTCTGAACATCCAGATATAAGCTGAAACTAACACATTTAATGAGCTTTACATGTTCAATAATACAAGTACTTCGCGTTCAAAATTTTGTGCTATGCTACGCTGAGGCCCATGTATTGTTTAGGTGTAGTTAAAAAGGGCTGCTGTGTCTCTGAAAATGAGTAGATAATAATAATTTACGAACTTACATTTTGCAGTTGAGCCTTGGCGTAAAATACCCGCAATGCTTCAGCTAATTTAGCTCGACCCGAGAAACACAAAATGAAGTGAACCGTTGTTGTTGTGTTTCGTTTCTCGTAAGACAACAAGAAGTTGCTCTCTTTATATCTTCCCCTTGTGCTTTTGCTTCTACATCCGATTTTTTTAGCTGCATTTTGTCCCATTCATATTAAATAGGCTTTGATTTTTCTTTTCGAACACTATTCGCTCAGCGAGAAACTGTTCGAGACTTTTTTTACTTTAAAACTTGCTGTACGCAAGCTGTACGCACCTAAATGGTTTTCCCGCGTCCTTAAACGTGACCTGATTGGTTAATATTCATCGGATGATGAACCGAGAACCAATCAGCTGCAGGGCCGTTAATGCATTAACGGCCCGCTAGGAGTCATTTGCGGCCCGCAAAGCGCGTGTTTTCAAGAGGGCGGTTTTCAATTTGGCCGCGTATATTGATAATAATGCTCCTTAATAGTTACTTCTACTTCTAACCACTTCATGCTTAAGTAACAAGAATCTGAAAGTGATAAATGATCATCGCAGTGAATTTCTAAAGCAATTGGGAAAAAGAGGCCTCAAATTCATGTCTTCATACTACAAAATAAACTACAAAATAGAAACTAAAAAGTATTAATTGCCAGAAATCATTGGTTTTTGACCAATGATCTCTCTATAAAGGCTTTTCTCGTGTTCTCGCAACATCCTGCCAGGGTTTCAGTGCCTGTGAACCCATAGCCTGCGAACACAGACGTATTTCCTGCCCTCGCTTGTTAAACGTTTTGTCTATCCCATCCCTAGCTCGGGAATCAGGGCTATCCCTGAAACCCGAACAACGAACAACGATCCGATGTTCCCGCGTTTCAGCGTTCCTATCATCGGTGTAGTTGCCGGACGCTGAAGACTGGACTCCGGTGTAGAAGCTGCAATGGCGGCGTACATGTGATTTGTTGCAGAAGACGTTGTCGCTGTTTTAACAGTTTTATAAAGGTAAGATAGTCTTTTAGAATACATTTTACCTATCCAGCCAAGCTATAGAATACAGATCACCTATATCCACGGCGGGGCTAAAGTACAGGTCACAGGTCACAGGTTACAGGTCACAGGTCACAGGTCACAGGTCACAGGTCACAGGTCACAGGTCACAGGTCACAGGTCACAGGTCACAGGTTACAGGTCACAGGTCACAGGTCACAGGTCAAAAAAAATAACATTTGAAAGGTATGCTCTGAAGCCCAAAATGATAAACAAAACTTGTCAGTTACGGCTAGCTTTTACCCCTGTTTGCTTGCGGTTAGCTTTTACTCTGGTTTGCTTGCGGTTAGCTTTCACTCTGGTTTGCTTGTGGTTAGCTTTCACTTTGGTTTGCTTGCGGTTAGCTTTTAGTTGCTGGTTAGGGCAGTACTCTATAAACGAAACAAAAGACAAATATATAGAGTACTGCCCTAACCAGCAACTAAAAGCTAACCGCAAGCAAACCAAAGTGAAAGCTAACCACAATCAAACCAGAGTGAAAGCTAACCGCAAGCAAACCAGAGTAAAAGCTAACCGCAAGCAAACAGGGGTAAAAGCTAGCCGTAACTGACAAGTTTTGTTTATCATTTTGGGCTTCAGAGCATACCCTTCAAATGTTATTTTTTTGACCTGTGACCTGTGACCTGTAACCTGTGACCTGTGACCTGTAACCTGTGACCTGTAACCTGTGACCTGTGACCTGTAACCTGTGACCTGTGACCTGCAACCTGTGACCTGTGACCTGTAACCTGTGACCTGTGACCTGTACTTTAGCCCCGCCGCCTATATCCATGTCACTGAATAGGAGTACACAGCTCGAAATAAAGGGGTGGCGAATGGCCTTTCAAAAATGTTGAGTCTCGCTTTAAAAAATAGTGTCTCGGAATCTCGGATTTCTGGAAATATGACGATCTCGGAGTCTCGGATTTTGAAAATTTGGATCTCGGAGTCTCGGAGTTTGAAAATTTGGATCTCAAAATCTCGCCAATGGGACTTCAATATTTTATCCGCAAGCTTATCCGAAACGAGAAATTAAGAAATTTACCCCTGCCGGAATCTGCATTTACAATTGTTATGTAAAATATATAATAGGAAACCGTAATTTCCAGTTTATAGAGGAAATCATATCATGATAATAGTACATGGGTACCCAATGACAATCGTTTGAGAATAGGCCATTTCCGAGTTACCCTTTGTCTCTGTTTCAAAACGAGTCTACGCGCGAAACCATTCATATGAAAATGTGTTTCACCTTCACGTCCATTTTCATGCAAATCAAAGTCATTTTCATTTCAATGGTTCCGCATGGAGACTCGTTTTGAAAGTGAGGCAAAGGGCAACTCGGAAATGGCCTATTGAACTGTTTCTGGCATTTACAATTGTTATGTAAAATGTATAATAGGAAACCGTAATTTCCACTTTATAGAGGAAATCATGTCATGATAATAGTACATGGGTACCCAACGACAATCGTTTGAGAATTGAACTGTTTTCTCGTATTTTCTGATCAAGTGCGTCTCGGGCTCGGATTTTTGTAGCGCTAAGTCTTGGGCTCGGATTTTACAAACAAATTCAAGTCTCGGGCTCGGAGTCTCGGCAAGGCTCGGATTTTACCATTCGCCACCATCCCTAAATAGCCCAGAATAACCGCAGATCAGTCGCTGCTCGCTGGTCACATAACAATCATTCTTGTAATATAGGAATATTCGCCGTGATTCTCTTAGCCTGGGGCGTTTTTAGTATATTTTTTGGGGATATATATTAAGATATCATTAAAGACAAAATAGCAAAAGAAAACATGTGAATAGCAGGCGTAACTGTTGCCTTGCATGTATGTTACAAAGACGTTAAATATATATTGATTGGCCCAATTTATACTTTAGATGGTCATCCGTCTTGGATGAACTTGCATACTAATTGGGCAAGCAACGGTAGTTCGTCTGATAATTTGTCTGTGTATAAATTCGGGCAAACAGACGGATCATCCGTCTAGACAGGTTATCTGGATAATTCATCTTCATCGACGAACTATCCAGATAGCTCGTCTGGACGGATGATCCGTCTGTTTGCCCGTATTTATGCACAGTCGAATTATCAGACGAACTTCCGTTGCTTGCTCAATTAGTATGCAAGTTCATCCAAGACGGTTGATCCATCTAGAGTATATATTGGGCCATTGCAAATCAAATTCACCAGCAAGTCAGGTAGTAAAGCGGAACAGAAGAAACATTTTAAACATGATAATCACCCGGTACCTTTGTTTCACTCTTGGTAACTTATCATCTTGAAATGAGTGGCTCTGGTCTGAAGAGAATTTAAATTGTGCTCACTATGACTCAGTTTGTCATTGTGCTGGATATTTTGCATCTGGCAATACCAGGCGTACACAATCAAACCAGTAATCAATATCAATCGATCACAATCAAAGATTGATATCAATTTCTGATTCCAATCGATAGACATCAATAAAGAAATAAAGTTGTGATTTCGATTAATATTGATTTCCGATAGAAATCGATAATGATTGATTTATCGATTGTTATTGAATAATGTTGATTATTATTGGAAACGATTTTTGTCATTTTACAAGTTAATCATTGACACAATGTTATCTGTGTAGTTTTGTTGAGTCATTCAATCATCATGTGGGAAGCGAGGTGGCGTAATGGTTAGTGCGCTGGACTGCGGATCAGGCGGTCCAGGTTCGAGCCCTGGCCGGGGAACTGCATTGTGTTCTTGGGCAAGATACTTTACTCTCATAGTGTGTCTCTCCACCCAGGTGTACATGTATAAATGAGTCACGGCGAATTTACTGCTGGGGGTAACCCTGCGATGGACTAGCATCCCATCCAGGGGGGAGTAGCAATACTCCTAGTCACTTCATGCTACGGAAACCGGGATAAGCTCCAGTCTGATGGGCCCCAAGGCTCATATGCACACTTTACCTTTACCTATTCAATCATCATAGTATGCAATAGATTCACAAATATCAACAAAATACTATAGGAACTTCAAAAACTCATTAATAGTTTATGAAGAAAATACAAAAGAAATTAATGTTTAATGAGTGTCTTCAGATCTGATAAAGACACGGCTAAACTTTACATCCAATTTTCTAGGCCAAAATAATTTAAAATCAAAATATAAGTGCATGAATGAGTTGATCTACATCAGAAGATTTTGAAGCCGTTCAATAAATTTGCAGTTCGTGTTTTATCAAGTCTAAAACACTCGGCTGCGCCTTGTGTTTTAAACTTGATAAAACCCTGCTGCTCATTTATTAAACATTACAAAAACAATAACAGGAACAATTTGGTATTTTTGTTGATCTTCAGCTTAAGCACAGTTCATAATACAGGAAGAAGTAGTAGTTGCTAGTCTAGTTGTAGCAATCCCATAAATATGAAGGAGAATAAATATCAAAATCAATCTTTTTGTGATTTCAGTTAGTTGCATTAAGAAAGAAATCTGGCAAGCATATATGTAGTTCAACTTGCGACTACTTGTATCTACTTGCGTTTCTGTTTGGCCAGGGCTTCAATGACGTTATGATTCCCTTAATTTGCATATTTTTCAAATTTTAATACAGATATTTGAAAACAGGAAACGCGATTGTGGAATTCTTAACGTTATGGCTAAAATTGCAAGGGGTGAAGGTTTAATCATGGTAGCACTGTAAGACTCCGCAAATTTCTACTGGGTCAGTTCATTAATTATGGAGAAAATTGTAACAAGTACAGCTATGCAATAAAGCGACTGTATAATTTCCTTTTCCATGCGACTTACCGACCGGCCGGTCGATACCAATTTTCTGCAATCATTTCCATAGGAATACGCAGAAGCATCTACCTTGACATCAGAGCTCACTTAACAAGCAACACCATGCCTCGCCTGAAGGTTGCCAACTGTAACGCGCCCGTGTTCGCGACGAAGGATATGTTACTCGACGTAAAGTGGCAATGAAGATGACAGTTTACAAGCACAGTGAACAAGCACACAGTGGAATGAAGCGAACACATACAGGAGTGAAGCCGTTTTGGCGATTTACCATCCTGTAAGACACATAAAAGAACGCATAAAGGAGAGAAGCCGTTTTCATGCAAACATTGCAAAAAGAGCTTTAGCCATTCATCACATTGCACGAGGCATGAACGAACACATACAGGAGAGAAGTTGTTTTCATGCAAGCATTGCAATAAGTGCTTTAGCCAATCGTCACATTGCAAGAAATATGAACGAACACATACAGGAGAAAAGCCGTTTTCATGCAAGCATTGTAATAAGTGCTTTAGCCATTCGTCACATTGCAAGGTACATGAACGAACACATACAGGAGAAAAGCCGTTATCATGCAAGCATTGTAATAAGTGCTTTAGCCATTCGTCACATTGCAAGGAACATGAACGAACGCATACAGGAGAAAAGCCGTTTTCATGCAGGCATTGTAATAAGAGCTTTAGCGAATCGTCAAGTCGCAAGAAACATGAACGAACACATACAGGAGAGAAGCCGTTTTCATGCAGGCATTGTAATAAGAGCTTTAGCGAATCGTCAAGTCGCAAGAAACATGAACGAACACATACAGGAGAGAAGCCGTTTTCATGCAGGCATTGTAATAAGAGCTTTAGCGAATCGTCAAATTGCAAGAAACATGAACGAACACATACAGGAGAGAAGGCGTACACATGCAAGCATTGTAATAAGTGCTTTAGCCAATCATTACCGTGCAAGATTCATGAAAAGCGACACTCGCAAGATAAGTCTTTAAAACAGGGACGACATCTTCAAGAACCGACGGCAACTTCCTTTGGCAAAACGTCCCGTATGTTGTCTTCTTTGACTGAAGGAAATTCAAGCCAAGTTGAAAGCCTCACCTGTTGGATTTGTCAGGAAGAATTTAGCAGTAAGGCGTGTATGGTCCAACATTACGATGATCATATGAGAAATGTAATGCCAACGTAAATGACATTTTGAGCCAAGGAGCTCTTCTGTCCATCTGTCCCGTCTGTCGGCTTGAAATCTGTTAAAGAAACACAAATTTCCATTGGGAACGTTTCCACTGGGAAAACGGGAATACCTTTTCAGCAATTTTATTTCGGATATTTTCTAGTGGAACGAACGGAAAAGTCGTGTTCCATTTGCATCCCAACCCTAATTTGCGGAAATTTTTGTAAATGGTTAACACCCCACAAGTCTCATTTTCTTCTTCTTCTTCTTCTTCTTCTTCTTCTTGGGTTAATTTCTACCTTTTGTCACCTTTTCAAACATACATGTAATATATCATCAACGCTGCCATGATAAAGCGCTTGTTGATTTGCAGTATGAGATTGTATTATAATGTGATCACACATTGATAAATTTGAAAATACTAAAATTGCAGTCAGGGATAGACATTATAATGTAAATTATTGTGCTCAAACGTTACAACAAGTCAGCGTCGAGCACAATAATTTACATTTTGTCATTTTATGTGGCAAGGTTTTCTAGCCTTTGTCTCGAGTTAAGTGTGACGTTATTTTCAACAAACGTGTAATTATAGGAATGCGTGTATTCAGCAGGTTTAGACTTTTAATGAAGACGTTGTTAGACTGACGGATGAAAAAAGCTCGTTCACTAATTACCCGATTCACGTTATCTCTATGTTTCTCGTCTCTTTCTTTTCTTCTTATGAAGCGGCTTGTCAGTGACAGGTTTATAAAAATGAGATAAAAGCTTTTCTTGTTGCTCACACCATTTATTTAAATCGGAGACAGCATTTAAAAGATCTCATTATTATGATTATTATTTTATCTTTATTATTATTCTCATTATTCTGATATCCATAAGCTCTCATTATTTTGGTAAAGTAGATGTGCTGTTAGCTAACCTTATTAGACTTACTGGTATTGGATATAAGTATTTTAAAAACTTGCAAGTATTGTGTTAATGGATTCTGTGTACAGTGCAGTCTTATCATTAGTTTTAAATCTCGTGCGTTCCGGATACGTTTCCTGTGTTTTATGTCCACGTGTTTAATGCTCAAAGTGCTTGCACTGTACAAAGAATATATGGTAGTGTGGACGCTATTAGGGACCTTTAGATCGGAGTTTGATATCGAGTACGAGGACGACTTTCGAATTTCAATTCAGTTGCGTTCCCAGAGCCCTTACCCCTCCCTATTGCTGACCAGTTGAAAAGAGATTTGGTATGAGGTTGTTTTCAAATGTGATATGCGAAAGCATAAGCACTACGGTTAAACAGTCAATCTCGTGTTCGTGCTCCGATCTGAAGGTCTCTTTTGCTTCAGCCAGGTTACGATTTTATCAGCTGGTCTGAGGTTACCTAACCTCCTATGCAGACATTCCTTTGGCTCGTCACGCACTCCACCGCAACATTCGCTGAGGAGGAGTGCGTGACGAACCAAAAGTAGCAGACTGTTGAATCAGTCCGTTAGGAAAAATTGATTGTTAGTTACCGTTATTGCTGAGTTTATATTGAGTTCTTGTTTCATATTGGGACCTTTCATACAGTGAAAGAGGTTTGTTACACGAGAACGGGTTGCCACAATTTTTCTGTAACGTTACATGTAGCAATCTGGCTATAATTTTCCCATACATAACGGAAATCATGAGGATTCTCCGTAAGAAAAACTAAAATAGTAACTGTTTATGTAGGTGTTTTCTGTTTTGTATATTTTCCGTTCAAAATAGCTCAGTTGCAATTAATAAACCTACATATGTTTAACATTACATGTCAGTTCCAATTGATGAAGGAGCTAGAAAACAGCGTTCAAGGTTATTTTCCCTAAAGTCACTGCTTATATGTAGCATTGTCAGTGACACTTTATTGAAAGCGAAAAATAAGGCACTCCCAGATAACTAATCTTCCTTGAAATGATCAGAAGTGTTCTTTAGGTCACATTGTTAAAACTACGGTGAAACTGTCACCTCGACATTTGAAGATTTAAAACGCTTCTTTGTTATTATTGACATTATTAACAATAAATTCGCTAAGATTAAAAACAAGTAAGGCTGGCGATACAAGTGATACGTTTAACACTTAAAATACTTGTACAGACCATCGAAATGCCGTGTTACCATTGCTTTCAAACAATCAGCGGACAAGAATTCTTTCAGTTGTTGAATTAAAAAAAAAAATAGAGCTCAATTATCCCTTCAAATACTCAGTACCCATGCTCGACTGAGTCTGGACTCCATCTTGAGCGGTGACGTCGGCTTTGCGCAGTTTTCTTATTTGATTACTGTGCTAGGTCACGTGCAATATTATTGATTTGCCTCGACGGCTGTCTTTATGCCAACGTGCTTATATTCCCAAATTGCGGTGTGATTGAAATTATTTGCGGCATGTAAGTTGAAAAAACTAAGCGTTATCTCTCAGGAAATGCAGAATGATTACAATATGCTCCATGTTGTTTGAACAGCCAGCTCTCAGTTTGTTGATATCTAACATGAAACTTGCTATTACATTGTATTTTAACTCAACTATCATGAATGGGCATCTCAAGCGTCTATAACGCGCTATTATTGTCAAACTAATATATAACGTAAAAGGATTTCTCTTCGAGTCTTACGAACAGTTGTTCGTTGAATTTCACTCAGTATCAGTAATTTATTCATCATGCTTGTTGTAAATGCAAAGTAAGCACATTCAAAAGTAACACTGTTGTTTACCTGCATTTCGATCAATATCCTGGAACACATCCTGAACGGAAGTTGTAAGTGTTAAGCAATTTCCTTTCAAGAGATCGATAATGATAAACTGGATGTAGCCGTTTTTTTAGCTTTGAACTTCATTCAAACTTGTATTTTCACCTGCAAACACTCTAAGCGTAAATAACTAGCCCTGTACTGTACAACGTTTGAGTTACCAGTTACTAGTTGTACGAGATTTATTCAACAATAAAGAAGATAGAAGAGTTCCAGATCTGTGTTTGTCCTTAACTGTGAGCTGTTCGACTGACAAAAAAAACAACCCTGTACTTCTGCCATTTAAGTAACGTGTTCTTTGCAGCAAGCCTGTGCTCTGCCAAGATTTTCCCCAACCAAGTCCGTTTGTCTGTTTATCCGTCCATTACCAGCGCCCCAGATGAGAATTCATATTCATCCCGAAAAAGCGCAGTATCCAGGCGCCAAAAACCCTTACGTAACAGTTGTTTCATGCTACGGAAACTAGAGACTGTAGAGTTTGAGGATCGAAGACATGACAACTGAACATGTTAAATTGTTAAACAAATAAGAAAAGAAAAGTCTTCTGGGAGCGTAGTAGGTCGACATAATCTCGTTATCTTAGCATGAAGTGGTTAGACATAAATGCTAATCCACCCGGATTGAATATTCACGTGGATTGCGTCTGTTTCAGCTCATGGATCAAGAACGAGGTATGTTCATGTGTAGCGCACCTGTTTCGGCTCATGGATTAAGAACGAGGTAAGTGCATGTGCAGCGCGCTTGTTTGGGCTTGTGTATCATATTAATTAGTTGCCGGGTATTCTAAATTTTAGCCGGAACCGGCATCAATCCGACAATCACCAACAATGTCAGTCTTTTCACTCGGACGGTCACACCAGACAAACTGTTGTGTGCAATTGCCCTTTTGACGATTAACTTTCTTACCTGCATAACAATAAATTCACCGCGGTTGCGAAACAATTTCGCTAGAAACTACAAATTGTCCGAGATCATTGGCTTTTGGTGAATGATCTCTCTCGCTCCTGTCTCTCTGTAAAGGCTTTTCTCGCGTTCTCCCAACAACCCGCGTTAGGTTTTAGTACCTGCAAACCCACAGAAAGTTTAGTCTATTGTAATTTTAATTTTAATGCTTGTTAAAACAAGCATTAGCTTTCCTTATTTCTGCCCAAGCTCGGAACTCCGGCGAAACCTCCGCTGTTCCCGCGCTTCAGCGTTCCAGCATTCCAGTGGAAAGTTGTCGGACGCCAAAGACTGGGCCCCAGTGTAGTTACTTTAATGGCGGCGCACATGTGATTTGTTGTAGAAGACGTTGTCGCTGTTTTAACAGTTTTATTAAGGTAAGAGAGTCTTTTAGAATACATTTTTCCTATCCAGAGCTGTAGAATACAGATCACCTATATCCATGTTACTGAATAGGAGTTCACAGCTCGAAATAACCTCAGATCAGTCGCCGCTCGCTGGTCACATAACAATCCGATAATCAGTGTAGGAATATTCGCCGAGGTTCACTTTGCCACGGGCGTTTTTACTATAATTTTTTTTATAATTTTGGAGGTGACTATCAAGATATCATAAAAGGAGAAGAAAACGAAAGAAGAAATGTAAATACAATGTAGCAGACATAACTGTTGACTTGCTTACATGTTACAAAAGATACATGTCACAAAAGATATGCAGGAAGCAGTAGATAATGCTTGAATGAGTGGACATGTGAAATATTTTAAAATGTCAGAAAACCAAGTGGGATGAACACTCTGCCTTGACTAGATGATGACTAATTGTCGATTAACGCCTTTCTCATATATAGAGGATGTTACATGGTGGCTCAAAGATATGAATTTTATGTTCGAGTGGCAGAAATGAGTGAGATATCGTTTTTGCCACGAGAACATAAAAATCATATCTTTGAGCCAACATGTAATGTTCGTTTTATTATATGGAGACCAGATGTGGTTGATATCGCCAATTTAAATTATTTCATTGTTTTCGAATAATCGAGCCAGCTCTACAAATTACTGTTCGTCTTCATAGAAAACACGAAGCACCTGTGTCAGGGATATACAAACACTAACTGACTTCTAATCAAACAACATACATGAAATACTTGTCAACTAAATAACGTAACACATAAGAACTGAAAGCATCACTTTGACTTGAATCCGAGGCGGCAATGTCTTGACGGCCGATAGGTTTCGACTACTTTTGTTTTCTTCTTTACAACATCTTGCACTTTGCGAAATTCTTTCTTTTTCCTCGCTTAGTTAAACAAATTAAACCTGATTGTCGATGCTTGCTAACAATAACAAACGACACAAGAAACCAAGTTCATTCAACAAAGTAGAAAAGGCACTAGTCGTGACGTCAATGAGTGATATGACACTTGCAAGCGTGTCATACGGAAAATACGCCACTTGGGTCCCGGATGGAGTGGCGTATGGATTCTACGAGTGGTTTAGTTCCCAGTAAAACACTCTCTTCCATGTAATAAATTTGTTTACTAGATAGCAACGCCAGTCTTCAGTAATATGTTTGAAACAAATGTTACTTTGGATTATTCAATCATTATCAATTGTTTTTGTTTTTTGCCAATCCATATTTTTCTTCTGTGAGTTCAATATTGTTATTGATTACTGATATCAATCGATAGCAATCAGCAATTGATATTGATTGATTTCCAAATATCGATTTCTACAGATTGACCACGCCTGGGGTAATAACAAAAATGGATTAGTCTCTCTTGTTGTACTTGCAATTGATTGAAAATTAATACTGAGCAAAGTCTATGAGAAGAATGCTAAAACATCACATACCCCTGTGGCCCATCATAAGCAACAACCCCCTTGTGTTTAATAGCCTGCCCCCAACAAAACCTTTACACTGACAGCTGGTATAATTTGCTCTTGAAAATGAGGGGTGGTACATGGACTAGGTCCATGAGGTGGTCAATGGACTGTGTGCACAGGGGTTGTCGTCATATCTAGTTTGCTATTCACGCTAACCAAAGTGCCAGTCTGTAGTCTGCATTTGTTGACACTGACTTTTTGCAGGTCTTTTTGGTGTTAAAAGGCCTAGGTAATCATTTTCCAAAATTCCTAGTGTTCCAGATATTGTGATAGTGATTCCTTTGAAATAAAAGAAAATTTCAGTCATTAAAATTTCTGCCATGTTTGCTAGTGACAGTGGCTTAGTAGGCAAAGTCTGACAATGTTGTTCACAGGACATGTGAGGCCATAGGACTTTATTTCTGCAGTTGCATGATTTATTGGACTTTGACTCAACACCAATGTCAGTGATAAAGCCACTGTTACTATGACACTAAGCAAAATGGAAGTTAATATTGACGTGCAGACCAAAGTTTGAAAACTCAGTTCAACAACCACAAGCTTTCATTGAAGCGTCACAAGCATTTACACAACACTGGGCTATTAAAATACGTCTGGGACCTAAAGTACCAATTTCTCAATCAAGTGTCAGTTTTCATGTAAGCAAGTCCATTGAAGGGAAACCAGTCACACTGCAATAATTATTATCAAGGCTGATTAAATTAAGAAAGGCAGAATAAAATTTCATATCATAAAGGCTGAATAAATTAAGAAAGGCGGAATATAGCTTTATATAATTTATTGCCCATTAAGTTACCAATGCTCAAACCAATGTACCACATGATTGACGTTTACGTATTGTTTCCTTTGTTCCGTTTTATTGCTTAATTTGACTACTTGATTTTTTGCCCTATCTGGATTTGCATCAGTATATTTTACCGGTTTACATGTTTGCAAGCCATCATTTGCACATTTTTTTAATTTTTTAATTTTGTTGTTTTGCCTTTCGTGATATTCATCTCTGAAAATTATACTAAAACAATTATTTGCCTCATTCATAGTGAATCTCAGGGAATAATAGTTATTGTTAAATATTGACAATGTATGGGTTGTTTTCTGGGAGGTATGGTTGCCTAATGGTTAGTGTGCTTGACTTCGCATTGAGCGGACTGGATTCGAGCCCTGGCTAGAATCAGTTCATTGTGCTCTTGTGTAAGACAATTAGCTCTCGTGGTGCATCTCTCTGCCCAGGTGTATAACTGGGTACTGGTGAATTTCTTGCTGGGGTAACCCTGCAATGGTTCAGCCTCACATCTATTGGGGAGGAGGGGAGACATACTGATAAACTTAAAATACTAGTAAAAATGCTCTTGTAATCTCTATTTCGGATCATTCCAAGGCCATTCTTTATTACTTTCCTAAACACCCAAGCTTCAACGCATTCAAAAGTCTGCAGTACGTCTTGCCATGAGATGCAAACTTTCAGAAAGTGTGATACCATTTTAAAGGAACCAAGACTTGCTCCCAGTTGAGCGCAGAAATGATTTTAAGATTCTACTTATAATTTATAAAATCTTGCATGACCAATCCACTGACTACCTGGAATCTCTTATTTAGGAATGTTGTCCACCGAAGTTACGATGGGCAGTTACGATGGCAGCGCTTTTTCTTTTGCCGCACCAAAAGTCCATACCCGGGGACATTAAGAAAGCAAAGACCTTTTAGCTCTGTTTCAAAAATAGTCTTGGCGCACAACCTGTCACAAGTTTTACTTTACTTTACATAGGTATTCGCTTTGTAACTTTCTTCATAAAAATTCAAGGCTGTTTTCTTTTTATATCGTGAGAAGTTGACAACTCTCTCTCTAGTTTTCCAAACGTTCACAACAATTTCTACCTGGTCGTTTCATAAATTATGAAAACAATGTATCAAGGATAGTTTTGAAATACAGAGAGTGTGTACCAGGGCTCCTTCCCCTTTCCTTGTTCTCTCCATGAGTACAGGTTTTGACTGACCGACCCACCGCCTGATCACTGATACCAATTTTCTGCAATCATTTTCTTAGGAATACGCAGAAGCATCCACCTTGACATCAGAGTTTACTTAACTAACAACGCCATGCCTCGCCTGAAGGGTGCCAAATGTTACGCTCCTGCTGGCGATAACGAAAATGTTACTGGACATGAAGTGATAGGGAATATGCCAGTTTACAAGCATCGTGAACAAACACATAGTGGATTGAAGCGGTATGCATGCAAGTATTGTAAAAAGCGTTTTAACCATTCAAAAGATTGCAAGAACCATGAACGAACACATACAGGAGAGAAGCCGTACACATGCAAGCACTGTAATAAGAGCTTTAGCCGGTCGTCAAATTGCAAGACTCACGAACGAACACATACAGGGGAGAAGCCGTTTTCATGCAAGCATTGCAATAAGTGCTTTAGCACTTTGACTCATCGCAAGACACACGAACGAACACATACAGGAGAGAAGCCGTTTTCATGTAAGCATTGTAAAAAGAGCTTTAGCGCTGTATCAGCCCGTAAGACACATGAACGAACACATACAGGAGAGAAGCCGTTTTCATGTAAGCATTGTAAAAAGAGGTTTAGCGATGTATCAGCCCGTAAGAAACATGAACGGACACATACAGGAGAGAAGCCGTTTTCATGTAAGCATTGTAATAAGTGCTTTAGCATCTCGACGAATTGCAAGACGCACGAACGAACACATACAGGAGAGAAGCCGTACACATGCAAGCACTGTAAAAAGAGCTTTAGCGATGTATCAGCCTGCAAGGCACATGAACGATTACATACAGGAGAGAAGCCGTACATATGCAAGCACTGTAATAAGAGCTTTAGCGAATCGTCAAGTTGCAGGAAACATGAACGAACACATACAGGAGAGAAGCCGTTTTCATGCAAGCACTGTAATAAGAGCTTTAGTCAATCGTCAAATTGCATGAAACACGAACGAACACATACAGGAGAGAAGCCGTTTTCATGCAAGCATTGTAATAAGAGCTTTAGCCAATCGTCAAATTGCAAGAAACACGAACGAACACATACAGGAGAGAACCCGTTTTCATGCAAGCATTGTAATAAGAGCTTCAGCCAATCGTTAAGTTGCAAGAAACATGAACGAACACATACAGGTGAGAAGCCGTTTTCATGCAGGCATTGTCACAAGAACTTTAGCCACTCGTCAAATTGCAAGACACACGAACGGACGCATACAGGAGAGAAGCCGTTCTCATGCAAGCATTGTAATAAGAGCTTCAGCCAATCGTCAAGTTGCAAAAAACACGAACGAACACATACAGGAGAGAAGCCGTTTTCATGCAAGCATTGTAATAAGTGCTTTAGCAATTTGTCACATTGCAAGAGACATGAACGAACACATACAGGAGAGAAGCCCTTTTCATGCAAGCATTGTAATAAGTGCTTTAGCAATTTGTCACATTGCAAGAGACACGAACGAACACATACAGGAGAGAAGCCGTTTTCATGCAAGCATTGTAATAAGAGCTTCAGCCAATCGTCAAATTGCAAGAAACATGAACGAACACATACAGGAGAGAAGCCGTTTTCATGCAAGCATTGTAATAAGTGCTTTAGCCAATCATCACACTGCAAGATTCATGAAAAGCAACACTCGCAAGAAAAGTCTTTAAAACAGGGACGACACCTTCAAGAACCGACGGCAACTTCCTTTGGCAAAAAGTCCTGTATGTTGTCTTATTTGACTGAAGGAAATTCAAGCCAAGTTGAAAGCCTCACCTGTTGGATATGTCAGGAAGAATTTAGCAGTAAGGCATGTATCGTCCAACATTACGATGATCATATGAGAAAGGTAATGCCAACGTAAATGACATTTTGAGCCAAGGAGCCCTTCTGTCGATCTGTTCCGTCTGTCGGCTTGAAATCTGTAAAAGAAACACAAATTTCCATTGGGAACGTTTCCACTGGGAAAACGGGAATACCTTTTCAGCAATTTTATTTCGGATATTTTCTAGTGGAACGAACGGAAAAGTCGTGTTCCATTTGCATCCCAACCCTAATTTGCGGAAATTTTTGTAAATGGTTAACATCCCACAGGTCTCTTTTCTTCTTCTTCTTCTTCTTCTTCTTCTTGGGTTAATTTCTACCTTTTGTCACCTTTTCAAGCATACATGTTATATATCATAAACGCTGCCATGATAAAGCGCTTGTTGATTTGCAGTATGAGATTGTATTATCATGTGATTACACATTGATAAATTTGTTTTGCTCATTTTGTCATTTTCTGTCGAGTTAAGTGTGACGTTATTTTCAGCAAACGTATACAAAATAGGAATGCGCGTATTCAGCAGGTTTAGACTTTTAATGAAGACGTTGTTAGACTGACGGATGAAAAAAGCTCGTTCACTAATTACCCGTTTCACGTTATCTCTATGTTTTTCGTCTTTTTCTTTTCTTATTATTAAGCGGCTTGTCAGTGACAGGTTTATAAAAATGAGATAAAAGCTTTTCTTGTTGGTCACACCATTTATTTAAATCGGAGACAGCATTTAAAAGATCTCATTATTATGATTATTATTTTATCTTTATTATTATTCTCATGCTGATATCTATAAGCTCTCATTATTTTGGTAAAGTAGATGTGCTGTTAGCTAACCTTACTAGACTTACTGGTATTGGATATAAGTATTTTAAAAACCTGCAATTAATATGTTAATGTATTCTGTGCACAATGCAGTCACTGCGGATGTATTCACTGTATTAATGTTAAATTTCGTGCGTTACGGATACGTTTCATGTGTTTTATGTCCACCTGTTTAATGCTCAAAGTGCTTGCACTGTACAAAGAATATATGGTAAGAGGACTCTATTAGGAACCTTTAGATCGGAGTTTGATATCGAGTACGAGGACGGCTTTCGATTTTCAATTCAGTTACGTTCACAGAGCCCTCACCCCTCTCTATTGCTGACCAGTTGAAAAGAGATTTGGTATGACGTTGTTTTCAAATATGATAATCGATAGCATAAGCACTAGATAAACAGTCGTATTTGTAGTCAATGTTCGTGCTCCAATCTGAAGGCCTCTATTGCTTCAGCCAGCGTTAGGATTTAATCAGACATTCCTTTGGCTCGTCACGCACTCCACCGCAACATTCACCGAGGAGGAGTGCGTGACGAACCAAAAGTAGCAGACTGTTGAATCAGTCCGTTAGTAAAAGTGAATTGTTAGTTATTGAAATGTTGAGTTTATATTGAGTTCTTGTTTCATATGGCGACCTTTCATATAGTGAAAGAGGTTTATTTAATTAGTAAAACTAAAATAGTAACCGTTTATATAGGTGTTTTCTGTTTTGTATATTTTCCGTTCAAAATTCCTGAGTTACAATAAATAAACCTACATATGTTTAAGTTCATTACATGTCAGTTCCAATTGATGAAAGAGCTAGAAAACAGCGTTCAAGGTTATTTTCCCCAAAGTCACTGCTTATATGTAGCCTAGTCAGTGACACGTAATTGAAAGCGAAAAATAAGGCAGATAAGCAACCTTCCTTGAACTGATCTAAAGTGTTCTTTAGGTCACATTGTTAAAACTACGGTAAAACTGTCACCTCGACATTCGAAGATTTAAAACGCTTCTTTGTTATTATTGACATTATTAACAATAAATTCGCTAAGATTAAAAACAAGTAAGGCTGGCGATACAAGTGATACGTTTAACACTTAAAATACTTGTACAGACCATAGAAATGCCGGCAAAAAAATGTTCACTTGAATTTCACGAAAATTTCGTTGCGTTACAAATTACGTCTTTTTCATGTTCCAAACTCCCGTTCCCTTTGCTTTTAAACAATCAGCGGGCGAGAATTCTTTCAGTTGTTGAATTAAAAAGAAATAGAACTCAATTATCCCTTCAAAGACTCAGTACCCAGGCGTCCTCGGCTCGACTGAGTCTGGACTCTATCTTGAGCGGTGACGTCGGCCGTTCGCGGTTTTCTTATTTTATTGCTGTGCTAGGTCCCGTGCGATATTATTGATTTGCCTTGACGGCGGTCTTTATGCCAACCTGCTTGTATTCTCAAATTGCAGTGTGATTGAAATTCGTTGCGGCATGTAAGTTGAAAAAAACTAAGCGTTATCTCTCAGGAAATGCAGAGTGATTACAATATGCTCTGTGGTGTTTGAACAGCCAGCTCTCAGTTTATTGATCTGTAACTAGAAACTTCCATCTACGACGTAACTAAAGTTTAAATATAGTTAGTCTCAAGTAACTTATTCATCATGCTGCATCAGTGCAAAGTAAGCACATTCAAAAGTAACACTGTTGTTTACCTACATTTCGATCGATATCCTGGGGCACATCCTGAACTGAAGATGTAAGTGTTCAGCAATTTCGTTCCAAGAGATCGTTAATGATAAACTCGACGTAGTTGTTTATTTAGCTTTGAACTTCATTCAAACTTGTATTTTCACCTGTCATTAATTATCACACTCTAATCGTATATAACTAGCCCTGTACTGTACAACATTTGAGTTACCAGTCACTAGTTCTACGAGGTTTATTCAACAATAAAGAAGAGTTCCTTGTAGCAAGCCTGTGCTTTATTGTTAATTTTTCTCTTTGTATGAATTTTATCTAATGTATATTTCTGGGCACGAAATAAAACATTGTTGTTGTTGTTGTTGTTGTTGTTGTTGTTGAGTTCCAGATCTATGTTAGTCCTTTACTGTGAGCTGCTCGACTGACATGCAAGAAACAACGACCCTGTACTACTGGCATTTAAGTAACGTGTTCTTTGTAGCAAGCCTGTGCTCTACCAAGCTTTTCCCCAACCAAGTCCGTTCGTTCGTGTCTATTATCCGTCCATTACCATCGCCCCAGATGAGAATTCATATTCATCCCGAAAAAGCGAAGTATCGCCGAAAACCCTTACGTAACAGTTGTTTCATGCTACGGAAACTAGAGTCAGTAGAGTTTGAGGATCGAAGACATGACAACTGAACATGCTAAATTGTACAAGAAATAAGAAAAGAAAAGTCTTCTGGGAGCGTAGTAGGTCGACAGCATCTCGTTATCTTAGCATGAAGTGGTTACACGTAAATGCTAATCCACCCGGATTAAATATTCACGTGGAGCGCGCCTGTTTCGGCCCATGGATCAAGAACGAGGTATGTTCATGTGTAGCGCACCTGTTTCGGCTCATGGATTAAGAATGAGGTAAGTAAGTGCATGTGCAGCGCGCTTGTTTGGGCTTGTGTATCATATTAATTAGTGGCCGGGTATTCTGAATTTTAGCCGGAACCGGCATCAATCAGACAATCACCAACAATGTCAGTCTTTTCACTCGGACGGTCACACCAGACAAACTGTTGTGTGCAATTGCCCTTTTGACGATTTACTTTCTTACCGGCATAACAATAAATTCACCGCGGTTGCGAAACAGTTTCCGGTAGAAACTACAAATTGTCCGAGATCATTGGTTTTTGGTGAATGATCTCTCTCGCTCCTGTGTCTCGAGTTTCTCGCGTTCTCCCAACATCCCGCGTTGGGTTTTAGTACCTGTAAACCCATAGAAAGTGTGGCCTATTGTAATTAACAAGCATTAGCGTCGCTTATTTCTGCCCAAGCTCAGAACTCCGGGCGAAACCTCCGTTTCCCGCGCTTCAGCGTTCCAGCATTCCAGCGATTTTGTTGTCGGACACCGAGGCCTGGGCTCCAGTGTAGTGTGCAGTTACTGTAATGGCGGCGTCCATGTGATTTGTTGTAGAAGACGTTGTCGCTGTTTTAACAGTTTTATAAAGGTAAGAGAGTCTTTTAGAATACATTTTTCCCTATCCAGAGCTGTAGAATACATATCACCTATATCCATGTTCCTGAATAGGAGTACACAGCTCGAAATAACCGCAGGTCAGTCGCCGCTCGCCGGTCACATAACAATCATTCTCCTCAAAAGGGAATATTCGCCGTGATTCACTGACCTTCACTTAGCCTGAGGCGTTTTTAGTATAATTTTTGGAGGTAGCTGTCAAGATATCATAAAAGGCAAAAGAACGAAAGAAAACATGTAAATACAATGTAGCAGACATAACTGTTGCCTAGCATGCATGTTACAAACAGGTTTAATATACATTGATTGCAAATCAAATTTACCAGCAAGTCAGGTAGTAAAACGGAACAAAAGAAACATTTCAAACATGATAATGACCCGATACCTTTGTTGACCCTTGCTAACTTATCATCTTGAAATGAGTGGCTCTGGTCTGAAGAGAATTTAAATTTTCTCACTATGACACAGTTTGTCATTGTGCTAGATATTTTGCGTCTGGTAATACCAGGCGTAGTCAATCGATAAACCAATAATCAATATCAATCGATAGCCATCAAAGATTGGCATCGCTTTCCGATGCCAATCGATAGAAATCGATGAAGAAATAAAGTTGTGAGTTCGATTGATATCGATTTCTGATAGAATCGGTAACGATTGATTTATTGAATGTTATCAATTATTATCGTTTTGTCATTTTACACGTTAATCATTGACACAATATTGTTTGTGTGATTTTATTGAGTCATTCAATCATCATAGTATGCAATAGTTTTACAATTATCAACAAAATGCTATAGGAACAAAACTGATAACAGGAGCAATTTGGCATGTTAATCGATCTTCGTCACAGTTCAAAATAGTACAGGAAGAAGAAGCAGTGTGCAACCCTCGGCTCGTTATAGCAACGCCATAAAGATGAAGCAGAATGAATAACATAATCAGTGTTTTGTGATTTCAATTAGTTTCATTTATGAAAGAAACATACGAATAAATCACAGAGTAAGCCTGCAGTAAGCAAGAAATAAAAAAATAATCCAGTAGCACAGTAGAAAGTATGGTACCTTATGCCAATAGTGGAGGGCTACAATTGCCATGCATATATTGCACTGAGTTGGCAGATTCACTACACGAGATTGCCACAAAAGACATGCAGGAAGCCGTAGATAATGCTGGAACTAGTGGACATAAAAAATATTTTTAAATGCCAGAAAACCAAGTGGGATGAACACTCCATCTCAACTACAACATGACTAAATGCCTTTCTCATATACTTGTTTAATAGATAGCATAAGCATATACTTGTTTAATAGATAACAACAACAGCTCAGTAATATGCTTGGAACAACATTCCTTTGGATTATCGATTGTTATTGATTATTATCGATTTTTGCCAATTGGTAACTTTTTCTGTGAGTTCAATTGTTACTGATTTGTGATATGAATCGATAGCAATTGACGATTGATATCAAGTGCATTGATTGATTTCTAATATAGATTTCTATCGATTGACTACACCTTGTGTGAAAACAGTAATAGGTTGGTCCCTCCTGTTGTACTTGCAACTGTTTGAACAATAATATAGTGAACAAACTCTACGGGGAGAATGCTACAACATCACATACCCCTGCAGGCCCATCAAAGCCAGCAAACCCTCTTGAGTTTTATACCCTGCCCCGGCCTAACCATAACACTGACAGCAAGGACAATGAGGGGTGGTAGATGGACAAGGTCCACGAGGTGGTCAATGGACTGGGTCCACAAGAGTAGTCCTCCATGGACCTGGGTCCGTGTTTTGTATACATTGTATCTGGTTTGCTATTCAGGCCAACCAGAGTGCCATTCTACAGTCTGCATTTGTTGCACACCTATTTTTGGCAGACCTTTTTGGTCTAAAAGGCCTAAGCAATCGTTTTCCAAAATTCCTTGTGTTCTAGATATTGTGATAGTGATTTCATTCACCAAATGTCTGCCATGTTTACTAGCGACAGTGGCCTTGTAGACAATGTTGTTGACAAGACATGCATGATTAAGCAGTTGCATGATTTAGTGGACTCTGACTCAACACCAGCGTCAGTCAGTGTATAAAATTATTGTAACTACGACACCAGGCAAAACAAAAGTTAATATTAGCATGACAGACTGTTGTTTAAGAACTCGGTACAACAACCACAAGCTTTTTTTGAAGCATCTTAAGCATTTACACAACACTGTCACATCAACATACATCTGGAACCTAAACGACAGTAACAACAATTTCTCAATCAAGTGCCCATTGTCATGTGAGCAATTGCATTCAAGGGAAACACTGCAATATTTACTATAAGCTTTATATAAGTTACCAATGGTCAAACTATGTACCAGATGATTGACTTTTACGTAGAGTTTGTTTGTTTATTGCTTAATTTGGATTTCAATCGGTATATTAAACTGGTTACACATGTATGCAAGCCAACACTGACATTTGCTTTCAAATGTTTTCTTTCGTTGTTTTGCCATTCTTGATATCCATCTCTGAAAGTTATCCATGGCCTAATGGTGGCCTAATAGTTAGTGCGCTGGACTCCGGATTGAGCGAACCCGATTTGAGCCCTGGCTAGAATCACTGCATTGTGTTATTGGGTAAGACAATTAGCTGTGTAACTCGGTACCGGTGAATTTCTTACCAGGGGGCAACCCTGCAATGGACTAGCATCACATCAAGGGGGAGGGTGAAGGGGGTTGGTGGGGGGATACTGATGAACTTAAAATGCTGGTACACGCTCTTGTAAATTATCGTTTGGATTATTCCAGTGCCATTCTGTATTGCATCTCTAGATACCTTAAGTCTGCGTGCCACTTGTAATGAGATCTTAACGTTTAGACCGTTTACCACCTTTTTTTTTTAAAGAAACCTTGACTGGCTCCCAGTTGAGCACAAAATTGATTTGGAGATTCTACGTATAACTTATAAGATCTTTTATTTTTTTCTTGGCTTGTGAGCGGGCGGAATTCTCCAAATCCTGTAATCTGATTGGTTCCGGGAGCGGGCGGAAATTTTCGATCTTGCCCGCTCACGGAGCGATTCCGCCCGGCTAGCTCGCTGTGTTTTCATTTCGTGGCGAGACGAATGAACCCATGAAAGTTTTGCTCTCCAAAATTAATGTAGTTGTTCACCAGCCGTTGTAAATATGAAAGGAAAAGTAAGCAGTGGAATTAAAGGCCTTGAAGTTCTCCAAAAGGCAAGTATTCATTCTCTTTATTGACAAAATCAAATTGTTCAAGTTTTATGGCGGTAGTTTGTCGATCGTTGTTTGTGCATTCGCACTGATTTTCACGCCATTGATCTTACCTGTAAGTCGCCGGCTTATATAGCCGATTGATTCTTTCAAAAGCTAAATTAGTAACGGAATTAAAGGCCTTGAAGTTCTCCAGTAGGCGGGTATTCTTTGTATTTATTGACAAAACAAGTTATAGTTTTATAGTCGTAGTTTGTCGATCGTTGTTTGTGCATTCGCACTGATTTTCACGCCGCAATGCGGTCTACTGCAAGTCACTAGTTTACAGACTTGATTTATCCTTTCAAATGCTTTGCCTTTCTGCTACTTTTCCCCAAAACCGAATACTGCACATGACCATTCAAGAAAATGAGATGTTTTGATGAAAAAACGGTCAAATAAATTCTCGCAAAATTGTGCCGCATGCAGGCGACCAAACTACACATTCAGTTCAGCTTCATTCAATTTCACTTTCGCGACTCGAGATTTTTTATGGTCTCTTTTGCTGCTGCATTGTGCTGCTTTTGTATTATTAAAGTTACTTTTCTCTTTTTTTTCTGATGACCTTTTCCGTGAGTACTGTTCACTTAAGCAAATTTATTTTGTTTGGCGGTAATGCATCAGTCAATTGAAACCCCGGCCCCCCCGACCCCCGGGACTTGGCGGGGATTTAACGCGTCCAAAGCCGGGATTTAACGCACTTTTAACGGCGCGTTGGCCCCGATGGGCGGTGCATTTAACAAATTGTCAGTAGACCGGGGCCGTGGAGCGGTGATTTAACAGAACTTTAACATCAAAATAAAGGTGCCTTCTGCATCTAATAAAAGTAAAATCGGCATATTGAAGGCCAGCTTTCGCTGCACATGGAAATTGCAGCTTAAGCGGCTGGGGCTTTTAATGATAGAACCGAAAACATGTGAATTTCAAATAGACCAACCCGATATCGATTTAAGTTACAGTCGACTTCCGATAACTCGAACCTCGCGCTAACTCGAACCAAAATCGATTTCCCCTGGATTTCCGTCATACATTTTCTGTAATTTTACCCTCGGCAACTCGAACCTCCCGCTAACTCGAACCAATTTTCGTTTGCCTTCAGGTCATTTTCTATATAATTTTACCCTCGATAACTCGAACCATGTCTGTCAATACGTGCCAAGTCAAAACAAGCAGTGTACTGTAGTCCAAAACATTGATTTTATCTTGAAATAAAAACAGTCACGAGTCAAACCGGCCTCCGAAGCGCCACTCAAAATATGAACTGTGCCCCTGGGATCGACCCTGGGACTGTGCCACGCTGTTGACGTGCTGCAGACGTTCAGTTTGTTTGTGGAGGTTGATAACGATTCTTTCAAAGGGCGTACTTATTCTGCTGCTCTGCTTTGTTTCACGTTACGTTACGTTACGTTACGTTACGTTGCAATATAAACGGCTAGTTTTAAAAATACATTGTTCCATTTTCACTCGACCTCTTTATACTATAATCAAATTTTATTAACTGAAAGTACAGACTGTATGAATAGTGAAACACCAGTTTCTCGTTATTTTTTATTGCTCAGCCTCAACTCCCGATAACTCGAACCGTTTTCATTTCCCTTGAAGGTTGGAGTTATCGGGAGCACGGCAAACACGTAAAACAGTATATATTAGATATTAGATATATTTATTATTTTTTACTGATGTTTTAAAATAATAAAGTTTGTCATTCATTCGTTCATTCATTCATTCATTCATTCATTCATTCATTCAGTCGACTGTATTTCTCCATTTGGTTCGGCTGGCCCCGCTATGCGGGGCTTTCAACAGACGTCTTGGCCCTGGGGGCGGGGAAATAAGCCGTTTTTTAACACTTAGTAAGTGTTAAATTCCCCGGTAAGTCCCGGGGGTCGGGGGGCCGGAGTTTCAATTGACTGATGCATAAACAAATCATTCTTCACTCTTGCCGTAGCTTAGCGATCGATTCAACATTGGATGCGTGCGTACAAAATTACATTTGGCAAGACGATCTTTTTAGTTTTTTTTTTAACCGAGTAAGAAAAAAAAAAGTTATTTACCGGTTTTGGGTCGGTCCTTATCGTGAAAAACTGTGACCTCGGCCTTTAAAATGCTGCCCTCGGTCACAGCTTTTCACGATACGGACTTCCCAGCCGGTAAATAACATATATGTACGACCGGTATCCGGTCATTTCGTTCCATGGTCAGATCGTTCCAAGTCACTTCGTTCCAAAGAAAAGTTGTTTCGTTCCACAAAATAGTCATTTCGTTCCACGATATGGTTAGTTCGTTCCACGACATAGTCAGATCGTTCCACAAAGTGTTAAAGTAGAAAAACATTAAACATAGTTACCTCATCTGATAACCTGCACATTCTATACGTTTAATTTTAATCGTCAAAATGGCGAAAGGAACAGCTCTGCAACACTGCGCTCTCCCCAATCTCCCTGCACGCGCTTTAAATATGGCTTCTTCCATTGAAAAGCCAACGTAAAAGAGTGTGTTAAAACGCGCGTGCTTTGAAACAGAGAAAACAATAACTAAAACCAAGTCTTTCCTTTATATACAGAATGAATACTTAAAGTAAATGAAAACTTCAAGTAAATGCGCGTGCTTTAATTAGCATTGAAGCAATACTGAAACATAGAAAACAATGGAACGAAAAATGTCTCGCCTTCATCAGAGTCGAAAACACCGAGTCAACGCAGAACGAGTAAACTAAGAACCTTGACAACTTCAAGTAAACGCGTGTACTTTAATTAGCAATGAAGCAATACTGAAACAGAGAAAACAACAGAACGAAAAACGTCTCGCCTTCATCAGAGTCGAAAACACCGAGTCAACGCAGAACGAGTAAACTAAGAACCGCTGTTAGAGGGTTGTTCATTCCCCAATGGACCAACGCAATAAATATGTTTAGTTTACAATTGGAGTTTATAGGTTATAGTTTTTAATTAAGGCTTTAGAATTTAGGTCTTGTAAACCATTAGCCTATAGAACATAGGTTCAAGTCTTTAGAAAATAGGTTAAGAAGTATAGTTTTCAATTAACATGAATTAAGGCTTTAGAATTTAGATCTTGTAAATAGGTCACAGATATGTCAATAAAAATGGCGATATTATATTTTAACATGTGTTTATCATTTCAACCGGGCTCCATTGTTTGTATTAAACTTATTGCGATTTTGGGACGGCGATAATGCATCATTTTTAATGCAGTGTTGCCGTTTCAAAATCAGTTAGTTAAATATTAAGTTAATAATTTGTTACTCGCGAAGAGTAACGATATAACATTTTCTGCTTCGGCATCTTGCAAAAAATTCAAAATGGCAGACCAGTTCATTCTCAGATATAATCAGTTCTATCGTATTATTTAGCTCAATAAATAGAAAGAAACGTTTTTATTTACACTTTCATCGAGTAAGCAGGTTTAATTCTTTGCATAACCGATTTTTTTTTTTAAAGTGGAACGATCTGACTATGTCGTGGAACGAACTAACCATATCGTGGAACGAAATGACTTTTTTGTGGAACGAAATAACTTTTCTTTGGAACGATCTGACTATGGAACGAAATGACCGTAAACCG